>JAQGAA010000722.1:0-19760 GCA_034696425.1 Isotoma viridis
AAACAAAGTGGCATTCAAGGTGGATTGGGTGCAGCTGAAACGAAATTACTTTATACACTTCATTGGATTCTATTGGATTCGGCTGAAGAATGCGCTGATTCTGATTATGAGAAGGGGATGAAACCTCAAAGCTCGTTTCATTATGTTTTTCCAATTACAGCTATCACGGTATTTTTTCAAATTTTGAAACGGTTTTTATTTTGTTTTTGGAAAAAAATTAAAAACTTATTTTGTATGTTTTTATAGTTATTTGTGTACCTGTTTGCACCTCTATGCTCTCAGTTAAGAGTAACGGATTTTAATAACTTTCGACTTGAAAATGGACTTCGTGTTTGGCCTGCAATGTGGAATCATAAAACTCCAGATCCTGTTAGTTTTAACTGTCCGGTCAAGCCAAAGAATACTCTGAGCCCTTTTTTTGTACGAAAGGTCAAACGAGATCCTTTTGAAAATGTTTTTGGTGGTGGGTTTATCTTTATTTTAATGAGATGAAGTGCTTAATATATTTAAACTTTTCATGGAACGTTTTTTTGAGTATGGGAGCTGTTTTATGTGATAATAGATCTTAATAAAGCTGCAGGTGACGCAGGAATTGGAGGAGATGCTAAAATCTCGACACCCCCACCGACACCTGAGCATGCTAGGACTGAATATAGTACGAATTTGGTATTAGAAGATGAGGTTAGTTAAAGGTTTTCCTCAATTTAGCTTTGTAAAGTATGGAAACAAACCCACACGGTATCTATAGCTCACACTCATTTATTCATTAGCTTGAAAAATTGGCATTGCCGTCTGGTACAAGCAATTCAGGCGGAGGTAGTGGTGGTAGTGCTCCTTTTCCTGAAACAATTCCAGAAGAGTCTTCAAGTAATGACGAGGAACATGTAGTCATATTTAGACTCGGATCTATCCCTGAATCTGATGGACTTCGTGAAGGGTCAATTTTCAAAGTAAGCAACATCTTTCACATATAGTACACACTTAATATATTAAATTATTTACAACATTCATTATTTCATTTCTGTGTCCTTTTCATTGTTTTCGTGTTACACTCAGATGTCTGTGCCAGTACGACAGCCAAGTTGTGAATCTAATAAGACATCTCCGTCTCCATCTGAAAAACCTAAAGATCGTAAAGGGTTAGTTTTAATAACTCACGTACCTACATTTCTACTAACAATTAGCTTTACTTGTATACATAATTAAATTGATTTTTAACAGATCTTCGGAATTCCGAACGCGAACAGATTCATCTCCAAGAACATCAATTGGCAAATCAAGTGACGTACCACAACAGTCATATCCCCCAGGCCAAAGGAAAACTTCCGCAGGAATGGCAAAAGATCCTACTTCCTCATGGAAGGATATTAGGCTTGCGAGTTTTATGGATGTTGCTACCCTTCGATGTTTATTTATTCCACAATGGGAAGAAGAAGGGGTTTATTGGGGGTGTATGTATTTGAATAAGCGGTATGTGTCATAGAAGTGAACTTAAAAATTCAAAATCAAAATTTATGAAAAAATAAAATAAAATTATCAATTAATTTGTATCAGCTTTGAAGAAATAGCAGCACACAAAGATCTAGCAGCAGAAGAAAGCACGGCAATGAGAAGACAAAGAAGCAATTCCCTACCAACACCAAAATGTCAAAAATCTTATTTGGCTGAGTTGGCTTTAACAGTTACTCAAAGCCGAATTGATAGAGATAGAACATCAGAAACTAAACCGAAATTTAAACCTCAAAAAAGTACTAAACCAGCTAAGCGTGGAAGTCAGGGTCAGTCTTCTCCATTTTTTTCATATTCAGCCTGTTCTTCCCCAACAGCCCAACGGAGAGGGAATGATAGTCGAAGGGCTAGTGAGAAAGGGACTAAAAAGAAGATTAGTATGATGGATTTGAAAACATTTGTTGAGACGAAATTGCTTTCTAAGTCGGAGAAAATGTTGGAGAAAATAGATGGGAATGGTGTAAGTTTAAAATTTAATATTTTTAAAAGCTATAAATTAATTATATTTGTTATTTGTATTCGTTAATTTTTGAAAATTGTACAAAAGGAGCTTGATAGTGAATTAGAACCGTTTGTCCGACCCCAATCAGCCCTAAGTCATCATAGAGATGATGAAAGAGAAGGAAGGGGTGGAGATAAAATGGGCGATAGTTACTTTGGCGAACAATCGAATCTCTTCAAAGGGAAAAGTATGCCTAGTCTAAGGTAATCATTTTTATTCTTAAAATCAGAAGTGGTAAATCCACTTCTAAAAATTCTAAAAAAAAATCATGTTACAGTTTAAGTAGAATAGAAACCATGAAAAAAATATATTCATAAAAAACACTTTTTTAAAATTCGGATTGACTTTTACAAAAAATTTCACAAAAAACTATGCCACTTACAATTGGAACACAAAATTACATATCTTCTTAAACCTGTATATAAAATACATAAAAAATAATTTAGAATGGTATCCGTAGTAGTGTATTCAGTATTTTGTATACGTAATTGATGTCTTTCTCTTCATGTGATGTGACATTTCCAAAAATCTGTGATCTTTTTCTCTCTGTCCCTTTAATAGCTGTTTGCTAGTTGATGAATTGGCAGCACCAACAGGGTAAGTCCAACAACAAAATACACTGCCAAAACTTCAAATTCTTAAAACTAACTTCAGAAAAGCTGCCAATTTAGATACGTGTGTTGTGTTGTGATTATTGCTTTCCCTTGCAAAACTAATAAAAATTTTGTCTGTCTTGCTTGTTAAACCTCGATGCTGTAAAACTTGAATTAGAAATCCCCTGAAACAATTCTTGTAACCCCCATGGGGTTCTAAATCGAGTTTTACCTCAATTTTTAAAACTAAAACTTACAATTTTCACTAATAATTTCTCCATTTCTTAAAAACCCCTGTTTAATAACGAATCAATTGCTTCGTATGGCAAACAATATGCATGCAAAATTCCTTAAGCATGTCTAAAGATTTCAAAATTTCATAATTCTTCCTTAAACCTTTGCATACCTATTTGCTTTTAAATATCTTCTCAATCAATGGGTACCACTACCACACCCTTTATCTAAACAGCTTACTTAAAATAACCAGAACACTAACACAAACCATTCATACATTTGATTTCTCACAGAGGCTTATATTCTAATTTGTAAAGATAGTATGAAATCACTCATCTTCAACCTCTCATCTCATTAACATTAGCAATTTTTAATCATTTTTAAATGCTAACTCGATTTAATACGCTCTTATCATTGTTATAAAATATTACATAAAAATTCTAACAAACAAACAACGTATAACAAATAATCTATAAAGTTGAATGGGTGTATGTATATAAAACTGTTCTAATAAGGTTGAATAATTCCTCGAAATTAACTAAATGCTAGCTTTTTTAGACTCTAGTCACTTTAGCTTAGTCCACCTTGACCAGACACCAGTTTTAAAACTAACTTAATGTGTAGGTAACAGCAGCAACAGCTCAGTAGAATTTTTTAGAATATTAAAATAATTTTATTATTCACTAACCAATTTTTATATAGTGCCTTAGCTCTATAGTTCTTGATTGAATTATATAATTAATAATAGTGAATAGTAATAATAGTATTCAAATAATACTAGAAGATTGAGCTAATCATTAATATTGTTGTGTAGTTAAACATTTATAGTTGCGTTCTGGGAGCGATTTATTTTCTTTGTAATTAACTAGAGGATGTAGTCGCTGAAGAATTTAACTTCGCTTGATGGGAACAATATGAAATTGAAGATGTTATTACTAAAGACGCTATGTAATCATGGCCTTTTACAGGTATTGTGGAATGGGTCAGATTGAACCAAGACCGGATCGTATCTCTGTTCCGAATCCTATTATAACTGTTACTGAACACACTCCTGCACCCACTCCTTCGCCTGACCGGATGTACCGGTATGATTTATGCTTATGCAAAAATAAAATACGATTGAAATATAAATACGAATGAAAAATTTGGGCTTTTTTATTTTAAAAAATCCATGTGTAGGCGTAGAGCGAGTTCTTTAGAAAGTCAATTGAACTCCTTTATCCACCAATTTGCATTGGGAAGTCGAAGAGGAAGTGGTCGCCGACTTGTTAGATCACATAGTGATTCCCATATTTCTTATTCTGTCTGTGAAACGACAGAGGCTACAGGGACAGCTCAGTATATTAAGGCAGATGGACAAATCAATGTCAAAGTTGTGTATCAGGTACTAATGCATTGATTCTTTTATTTAACTCCTTGTTTAATGTAACATTATAAATTGTTTTCCGTGTAATTGGAAATTTTTGAAGAATTTTAAGCGTATTTTTTTATTAGAGCAAATTTTAAAACCATACCTGACTTTTGTTTCACATAGGCTATACATCTAATATGCTCAAGAGAAACAATCATTCGCTCAGTTCGAGTGTGCCAAGTCGCTTTGAATTTAATTGACCAACTTTACAATGAGATTGAAAAAGATAGCGAAGTTGTTACAGTTCTTGATATTATATCAAGGTGAGTCATATATGCAAAAGATGTAATTTTTATAGTAAATATATGAATAAGCTAGTAGATGGAAAATTTGAATACTATTTTTACTATTTAGAATAATTATCGCTATGGGTTGTACCCACGGGTGTGCCGAGTCACAAAGATGCACTCAATCAGACACGGTGCGATCTCACGCTCAAAATCTACTTTTAAGACTTTCTCAAAAGTTCCGAACTCTATTTGCCAAATTTTATCAACATTATGTTGTTCAACAAAACTTATCCACAATTATGGAGTTTTTTCATGCTCTTTGTGGTTTTTGTACTGACTCATCTGCTCTTCTTTCTCCAATGAGTAAGAGTTCTTTTTTTTTAAAGCGTCAAATTCTTTTAAACTATAAAAAATTAACAAAATAAGATGAAGCAAAAGCGAATTAAAATTTGTAGATCCAAAAATCAAAGATTTTTACACAAGTTATAACAATGGACAAGAAAATCATCAGAATAAAGTTGAGTGTCAAATTTTTAAAGCTGTTTTCAAGAGACTGATTTCCCGAATGGCTGCTGTGTCTAAAGAGCTTCGTGCAACAGAGAATATGGTATGGAAGTTGGGGAAATTGTTCATGGGGGATTTTTTAACCACAAGAAAATATTTTTGAAATTTTTAAAGGCACTCTACTGTGATGCGAGACAATTTATTAATTATGTTTATGAAAACGATGGAAATACTTTTAGAAAAGTTGGGCTTTCTGCTCTACTCGATTCCGTATGTTGATTTTGTTCAGAACTAAAAAAAATAAACACTAATAAAGATATTGTAAATTTTGTCTGTCTATTGAATATGATGTATTGTAAAAGGTTGAGCGTCCCAATAAAACGAATGCAAGACATACACAAACGACTCGGGTTGTCAGGTAAAACAATATAATGAATATTTTAAAATCTACTTTTTTGAACCCTCACTGACCAAAAAAAGTTTCCCAATCAGTTCTTAATGAATCCAACATTTTTTTAGGAGAATGATTAACTCCGAAGACCCTGCAGGATATTACATGATGGATGAGACTGGTGGGGGCCCTCAAAGTGGCTCTAGTAATAAAAAAGGCTTCTTTAAAAAGAAAAGTTCTACGTCTACTTGTGCTGTAAGCATTTTTTCTAAACTCTGTCGAAAATAACTTCATTATTAATACCAACTGATTTTTAAACCCTATTTTAAAGAGCATGGGAGATACAGACAACACAGGAGAAAGCCCTAGTGGCACTCTCACAAGAAAGCATGCAACACTAACTCCAAAGACAAGTGAAATTGATCTAGTTGCAAAAAGGGGTGGAACTAGTGGGGCCGCTACGAAGAAAGAATCTCGTTTAGTCAGTTGGCTTACAAGAGGTTCTACTACTGAAAAATCTCTTGATAATACGGATCAAGAAGAATCATACGTGAGCACTAGTACTTTGCCCACTGAGCCTAAAAGGACCATGAGACAAGCAACAATTGTACAAAAAGCTAAAAGAAGAGTTGAAGAGAGATTGAGACGAATGAAGATTAAAAGAGATTCTACGAATGAGGAAAGCTTAGCTGGGGGAGTTAGTCGGAAGGGATCTGTGGAAAATGTTACGAATGAAAATGTATGAATTTATTTATGTTCAAAATTTGAAATTTTGTTCAAAAAATAATAAAATAGTTGGTTTTTTAATCCAGGTTGTAGGAGACTCGAGCGAATTTGTTGTTCTTAAGGAGAGACGACTTGTTAGTAGGGACATTGTAAAGGATGGCTTATTGAGATTTGGGTTTTTATTGGAAATTACTCATCCCGGATCACTTCCTGATGCTGGACTCATGGCAGCTCTACTAGATCTTGTATAATATTATTATGAAAACAAACTTGGAGTTTTTTAAATTTGAAATAATAGGAAAATTTTTAAGTTTTACAAGGAAATGATTCTGAATTTTTAATTTCAGCCCAAGACGGTTGTAGTAGCTAGATCGTGTATGCTCCTTGAGTGCAGCTATTTAGTTCATGCATGTAATCGTGGACATTGGCCATTATGGATGAAATTTCCGATCTTTAGGCCATCATGTGCAGGATTACCTTCTAAACCTGTTGCATCAAAGTCTAAATCATATGCACTCCAGAGAATGTCTGGAAAGATGTTTCATCAATGGGGAGAGGTATATTGTTTTAATAGAAATTTTAATTCTTTTCAATTAAAAGTTGAAAGTTAGAAGTTTTATTAATTTTTTCCCTTGTTAATTCCTTACTCAAGGCTATTAATGCTCGATTGGAAGAGTTTAACAGGAAGAATAGACAAAAGCTGCTGGAACTTGATCTCTCTGATGAAGCAGTACAGAAGGAATTAGCTCAGAAGGATGAGGAAGAAGATTTTCTTGATGAAGGTAATTTTTTAAGTTTAATAATAAAAAGCTAAAAATTGTTCATTTTTAGAAAATTAAAATTTTGTATTTGATTTTTAAATTAATTATAAAATGTTGAAAAATATTTACAGCTAGCATCACGGATGGCTCAGAGTGTCCTTTAGCCCTGCAGGTCCTGGCTTGCATGCTGCTCTATGAGATAACCGGTTTTATACGAGAAACTTATCAGGTTCGTATTTAACAATTTCTTATTAACTTAGAGCTATCATACCTATATTATGATTACCATATTTACAGTTTGCTATATTCAAAAATTGTCGTTTTATCCAAACATTTACAAGACTAATTTAAAAATGTTTTATTCCAGACGCTGCCAAAAGCCAGCGTGGTACATAAAGCAGCAGCAGCGGCGGTGGAAAAGGAGAAAGAAGTAGCGCCGAAGCCTGTAGCAGCTGGAGGGGCAAATCGCCGGTGGAGTTATGGTACTGTAATACGTCTAAGGGGATTGTATTTTCTCATGTTTAAATTAAGTTAGGAAAAAACTCCTAGGCCTGTCGTCTGTGGGACAGTCCCAAGCGTCCCATTCCCTTCAGTCCATTTCTGATAACCAGCATCCTCCTGTTCCTGGCTCAGGGGAGAGAAAAATCAGCTTCGTGGATGACAAGGAGTCTACTGAGAGTGGAGAAAAAAGTCATCCACCTGCTGTAAGTCTACGGTTTTTTATGATTGATGACTACAATCTTTAGGAGCTTGGGTTGATTCAAGTTTTAAAATTTAATTTAAAATTTAAATTCTAGCCCGAACCAGAAGCAAAACCCGAGGCCCGAAAGGCGAGACCATTGCTTCTAAGACGCGGAACTCCAAGCACGGGGGGTGCCGCTGCTACTGGGTCATCCTTCCGTCGACGGAGTATCAAGCTGACGAAAAAGAAAGATGGGGATAGTGACTGTATGCATTTCAAATTGTTGATGTAGAATGTAGATATATTATGTATTTTCAAAGGTCTATGTCATTACGGTTGATGAAATTTCCAAAAAGCAATGAAACGCTCGGATTCAATTACAAGTGGACGCAGAAAGGTAAGTTCTGTATCTGATGAGACATCCGAGCATAGTGGAGACGAGT
This sequence comes from Isotoma viridis, assembly GCA_034696425.1. Lineage (NCBI taxonomy): Eukaryota > Metazoa > Arthropoda > Collembola > Entomobryomorpha > Isotomidae > Isotoma > Isotoma viridis. The sequence goes on from JAQGAA010000722.1 coordinate 7,987, forward strand.
CACCTGGGATCATGAGTAATGAAGATGCGGCAGCTGGACACGGGGATGAAGAAGCCTTTTCAATGCCTTGGATCAACACTATCATCGAATTCTTGTCTTCATTGAACTTCCGGTAAATAATAGAAGTTGGAGAGGTAGTTGATTTTTATTTTTGAATTGGGTCATAATATTAATTTCTTATAATTTAGATGCATTCATCAAGGATTTTGTCATCCTCATTGTCCAAGACGTTTAATGAGAGGAGTTAGCCGTTTACTCAAAGCCGTCCGGAAAGTCTATGGAGAAGAGTTTGGATTCGCTAGCTGTGCCAATATGTCCACTTGGGGTTTGAATCTTCAAAGAGAGGAAGAGAATACAATTATAGGGAAAGATCCTATTAAAGAAAAACAGGATGATTCGGTGATTTTGAAATACATAAAGCATCAAGTGCAAGGAGGCTTCCATGTTTTGTTCTCGGTTTTGCTTAAAGCTGGATCTACTTTGAATGAGGATCAGTTTTTGACTTTGCTTCCGATTTCTTGGGAACTTATTTTAGAACCGGAAATTCAGGTAAATTCAATTCGGGATTTTAATTTTGTCAGCATAAATATATTTATGATTTAGAATTTCTTGGTATTTTTAGGTGAGCACTTGCTCCTCAGCGTTGTTTATTTTAGCTGGGGTAAAGGTTCCTGAACAAGTTAGAGCGCTTTTACAAGCTGACTTTGAACATCCAAACGCAAATACAAGAATGAATGCTCTTCTTCGATTTCACACTTTGTGGAAGTGTAGACATCAGGTTTGGCCAAGAATGGAAGAAAATAGTACTTTTAAAGCACCTCCGCCAGGAATTGAATTTACTTTGCCGTCCCCAAGGTTAGAAATTTAGGGGTTTTTAGTCTACAAAATAATTCAAAACTATATATAATTAATAGGGATTAAATGATTAAATTTTATTTTGGAACTGTTTTCATTTCAGAATTGGGGTGGAATCGATTGCTGTTGTTGACCCACGTAAGTAAAATTCATTAACTATTTTTCGAAAATATATTACCTAAAACTGTAAATTAATTCACGTTGTTGACTAAATTGTAATTATGTTGCAGCCTGGATGCCAGAAATACGTGCAAAGGTCGAAGAGGTCACTTTGACTGATCAGCAAGTTTCTCGAGTATGTCATTTTATATTCAAAATTATATTATCATGCATAGTTGTTCTTCTAAAATTATCCACTAATAATCCTTAACCGCTAACTTTCGGCAGAGGTACTTAGTCACTGCGACAAAAACCCGAAAAACTCAGCAAGCTGAACTGGTAAAAATGGCATTGAAAACCGAAGAAGACAAAAAGCGAACTGAAAGAGAACAATTTTTGATCACAACTGTTTCAATTACCAAAGAAGCTTCTTACGAACCAAGTAAATTCCTAATCCAAATACATCATAAAGTTTTTTTTTAAATTATTTGATTTCTTCATGAATACTTTATCAATTTTAGGCCTACATCATGCTGTTGGTGAAGATGAGGATGAAGAAGCTCAGGGCCAAGTAATTATACATTTTTATTATTTTTTTTTAAATTCAACTTAAAAAAATTTAAAAAAAAACTTACTAATTTTCAATTTTAATTTTAATAAAGAACGAAAAATCTACCACGCAAGGTACGGGAACGATCCCTACAAATTTGACCGGAGGGACTACTGCAACCGTAGTTGACGGTGTTACCATCTCACCGGGTAGGGTTGGGTTTTAATTTTTTTGCAAATAATGCAATTCTTTAAAATTATTAGTTATTATTATTTAAAACATGTATTAACTCTACCTATAATATTCATTTTATATCATTTTTAAGGAATCGCATCATCTAAAGCCTCACATTTAATAAAATCCCATACAATGTTTCCATCATCTCTTGGCTCAGCAGCAGTTTTCATAACACAACTTTTAGATGACTCAGCAGTGACGCTTGATGGAAATGCTGTTTATGAAGTTGCATATTCTGTCTTATGGGATTGTCTTGTTGAAGACTCTTCATTATTTTTAAGATATGTTTTCGAAAAGCTTACAAGAGGACGACATGAAATAATGTTTAAGGTTTGTTTTCTTAAATCAAAGCAGCATTCAAAATTTTAGATTTTTTTTTTGTTTTTTTAATCAAAATAATTTTGAAATTAATTTTGCAGGTCCTTCGACACATAATTTTATTTGTTCCTCGTCTTCCGCAACAAGCCGCTTTTGCATTGTACAATCATATTATAGGATTTATAATGTATCATACAAGAAGTCCTCAAGATTCAAGTCCTGAACTTATTGGATCTGCTTTATCTGTTTTGTGGATGGTAATTCAAATAAATTATTACAACAATAGGATTATAATTAAATAATTAACTTAGCTCGTTTGAAATCGGATTAGATACACTTTTTCCTATGAAATTGGTCTTAGGTTGTGCACAGTGTACAAGGAATAATGTTTAAGGATTTAAAACAAATACTTCGAAAAGAGCAATGCGATGCTTTTATCCTACTCACAGCTAATATTCCTGCAGCAAAGAAGATTGTTGTCCATGGACCAATGGGTACGTGTAGTTGGAACAATTTCAATTAACAAATTTATTTTTTAATGCAATTCAACTGAATTTCAAAAAACCCTGGTTGTATTTATTACTTTTTTAATTTTAAAAATGAAATAGGTCCGGAGGCTGGTGGAATTCCAACTCAATTCCCAATTCAAGAAGATACTCAATTCATTCAGATCTTGAGAGAATCTTATGATTTCTTCAGTATTGACGAAGAACATCATAAAGAATACTTTCTAACGGATTTTAAAACACGTAGGGAGTTTTTCAAAACAATGACAAACTATTTGTATCAATATATAACAAAATTAAATTTTTAAGATAATTTCATGTGTTTTTTTCAACAGATCAAATTCACAATCCAAATTCGTATGTTCGAGATTTTTACTTCTTTTCTCGAGCTCAGCATCCTCAACTAAGTCTACAACACATGGCTCCAGATCACGCATACAGTGCTTTGCAAAGACAATCATTTATTTTAAAGTTCCTTGAGATTGGAAAAGGTTTAATGCAGACTTATGAAAAGCAAAGGAAACACCTATAAATTCTAACTTATCTTATATCAGATACAACGTTTAATTTGCAGTGACGTTAACCTGGGCGATATTGAAAAATGTTGATCAAGTTATGCAACGAGTTGTCTTCCTCCACGAAGAACTCATGAAGCTGCCAGCATTCCCTAGAAAAGCTTTAGAGTCCGATATGGACATTTGGAAAAATGGGCAAATGGGAAGGGTAAGTTTTAGTAAAATATGTTAGGATAACTACTACTACGAAAAGTAAAGGAATCTTATGTCATGATGAAGATGAATGACTACACACAGGAACTACTTGGACTTGACGTACTTCATAAATTCATGTGGACGAAACTGATCACCCGAATGTTTGAAGCGATGGCAGGCAACTTTGCTTATTCTGGGGATATCCATTTGTTCATCAATGTCCTTAGTGGTAAGAATTTCTGTGTTGTGATCTTTCCTCGGGAAATATTCAAGTTTCCAGTAAGAATTCTAAAATAAATACAAAAATCTATTTTAAAAATCGTAGGTTCCATTATGGTCCATTCAGAAGATGCAACAATAATTCGTTACGTTATTGCAGCTTTTATAAATGCAGCTCAACAATTTAAAAACATTTTCTCAACAAATGGTTACCTTTTGGTGATGCCACCATTACTTTTAACTTACTCGAATCATCAAAGCAATCCTTTGGGTATTTTAGACAAAAATTTAATTATGAAAAATTAAAATTACTATAAATTTTGATACTTAAGTATTAAACAAAAATAAATATTCTTTAGTGACTGGATCCGTTGAATTCGCATGCAAGGAATTTTATCTTCTTCACCGAAAACCCTTCGTTTTGCAAATGTTCGGTGCATTAGCAGCCTTACTGGACACAGACGAACAAGCCCAATACGGTGATCCTACCCGAGTTCCTTCAAAATGCTTGTTTCGATTACTATTATCCTTGGAAACCCCTACTCCTGATCCGCTTCATATAACTGAGCTCATTCATGGTCCACAACCCCTTCGGCCTCTTGACTTTTGTTATCATGATGACTCAGATGAGATTACTGTTCTTGATTGCATTTCCATGTGTGTTTGTGTCGTTGCATATGCTGCGGATTCTTTGAGAGGACAACAAATGCTGGTAAATTTTACAGGATAGTTTTAAAGTAATTTTTTAAATGGATTTCTATAAACCGTAAAATGCTTTTATTTTAGACAATACTAGAAGCAGTCGTCCCACCGTACCTGACACATATTCAGACAAATAAGACTGAAGGAAAGACGGAGAGGGATGTAATTAATCACATTGCAGTTGCAATGAAAACGCTTATCAATAATTGTGAACCCTTAGCCAAGTAACACTTCATTTTATGCAACAAGTCATTCAAATCTAATAACTATTGAACAGTTTTTAATTTCTTTGCTGAATTTTTAATCGCTACAGAAATTATTCAGGACCCCAGATGGCAAGTCCAACAGATATGAGGGGTTCAAGCCAAAGAAATTATACAAGCAAGGGTGGACTCTTGACACCTGGCTATGAATTTGCTGATGATGATTCCCATTCTAAATATATGAGTGATCATTCCAGAACTAAAACAGCTGCTTATGATAGGGATATGCAAGATTCTGAGGTGAATCGAAGTTGTTACTTTTGATCCGGAACTCGTGTTTGACATGGAGATTTTTATGGGTTCTACTTTTTTTTAATTTTAAGGTTATTCGGGATGAGTTCCGAAGACCAAGGGACACTTTACTTTGTCTGGTATCTGATTTCTACTCAAAATGTTCAACAAGGTTACCAGAATTAGCCAAAAAGGGCGGAGCTGAAGCAAAACCAGTAGAACTTTTAGATGTGAAAAGTCATGTCGTAAGTTTTGGTGCTAATTAAGTCTTTGATTTAACATTAAAGAAACGATTTCTGTCAGATTGCTTCAAGCATTTCTGAATTCTGAATTTTCAGAGATTATCAGAAGTCTCTATGAGTCTTTTGAAAGTAAGTCCGTATGATCCAGCCACAATGGGGTGTAGAGGATTACAAAAATACATGGTTGAAGTATTTCCTTATGGCGAGTGGACACATGAAAGTTCTAGAGCTGCTTTAACTGCTTTTCTTAGAAGACTGGATAAAACTTTTATCAAAATTTGTAAAAAGCCATCAATTCGGGTAAATTGACAAATGTTTCCCCAATAAACGAATTCCTTTACAACAAGACTTCTTTTTTCAAAACAGCGTCATACTGATTGGGAAGCGGCTGCAGGATTATTGAAAGGGATTTATCAAATGCTTTGGCGTTACTCTTATATCGTCCATAACCAACACTTGAAATCGTTAATATCAACTTGTCAGGTATAAATTAAAATGACTAAGGCTGAAAAAACATGCTGGAATTTAAAATTAATTTTACAATTTCATGTGTATCTTTCTCAGTGTTTATTAATGGGAGAAGGCCAAGCTAGTGAACTGGGATTAAGTTCAGCTGGAGCAGCCCTGATGGGAAAGCTACCCCCAGCTCACTTCTGTTCAACAGTTGTTCGACTTTTAGCCCTGCAAGTTCGAGCTTTGGGGGTAAAAATAAATTAATAAATTGCTATAAGTATTAATAATACAGACAATTTTCATATAAATTTTAAATTTTATATTAGCAAATATATTCTTTGGAACAATCATGCGGATACCAATTTATTATGCCATCATCCCAAGAAAAGTCTGAAACTTTGTTAATGCACATGCTTCTACCAATGTGCTTGAGGGTTGGAACTGGTCGCAAAGGTTAGTTGATTTTTGAATTTTTGACATTTTGGAATTTTTTAGAAATTTCATATCAAATTTAATTTTAATTTTTCTAAGATGTGCCAAAAATGCGGAAGACAGATATTGTATTCATCCTAAATGTAATACTAAATTGCCTAAGCCCAGGCAGCCCTAGAATCAAAAGTGCTACAGAGCAAAACAGTACATCAATAATAGGCATGGGTGGTTCTGGTGCTACTCGCTCTGGAAGTGTGACTGAGAAGAAAGTGAAACTTTCGACTTGCCAAATAGCATTTTTAGGTTTGTATTTAGTTTATTATCAGTTTTAATGGATGTGTCCCGTTTGATCTATATCCATTGGTTTTTTTTTAAAAAAACCTAAAAATCAATTCTGGTCGTTCAAAGGTCTGAAAATTCTCTGCGTCTGTTTCGACACCGAATTGGGCTCCGAATGGTCCAGAACCCTAAGAGTAATTCAAGAACTAGCACATAAAGGGGATGGTGCTGCACCTTTATGGGAATTCTTAGAGTTTGTAGTAACCGTGAGGACATCAATCTACCCAATGTGTCGACCTTTTATCGCCCAAAGGGTACTACTACTCACATGAATTCTCTTTAAAACTTTAAAAATTTACAACTCCGATTAATCATCTCACTAAAAAAAACCTAATCCAGCTGGAAAAACCCCCATCAAATGACCAAGAACGTCATTTCCAATTCACAATCCGTGAGAAACTCCGAGAAGTAATGTTGGGCAAATGTAAAGGAATGCTCCTCCAAGACTTAGCCCATCAGATGAAACAACTTAAAGAAGATCTGGAGAACCGTAAGGGTACAAGGCAAATTGACGTAGAAGTAGTAATTACAATTTTAAAATTTTTCTAAGAACTAGTTCTATCTTATTATTCTCCTTCGGTACAAAAAATTTAGAAGAGACTGTGATAAGTAAAAAGAATTTGAACCCTGAGGCAAACGAAGGTCGAAGGGCTCGACCTTCCCTTTCAGAACTTTTTCCAGGCCTTGCAGCCCGTTTTGGAGGCGGGGATGACTCATCCAAAGGCTCTACTGGGAACCTACATAAATCATTAAATCGAGAGTCTAGTGTGAGGGTCAAACCCACCTCACAAGGTAGCTTTTAATAAAACTAACGATGTAACCCATGAGCAATCTTTTATTGTAAAAACCCTTTGGAACTCTTAAACTTAAACTTTGCACCAAAAACAGCACACATTAACCTTTGACATTTTATAAGAGTTCCTTGGATATTTTTACAATAAATTGATATCGATATTTTAAACCTTGCTTTAAAAAAAATCCTAACTGAAAAGAAAACAAAAACTTTCAAAAAATTGAAGTCTTTTTAGTACAAAAATTGTTTTAAGCTTGAAGATTTTGATTGCACTAGTTCTTCTACTTCTACTTATATATAAAAATTATATATAAGCATGCTGTATACGCTTTTTTAAAAAAATGCTTTTTTCTGTCTTGTCCGTCCCCTTTGTGATGAGTTCGATGAGTGATGTTGTGAAATGTATTTGCTTTGGGTGAAAACTCAAAAAAACGGTAGCCGATTTTATCCGAAGTTTTGATTTCCTAAAAAGAATGTAACAATCAAGAAATCAATTTAATGTTACTTATGAATGATTTGATGAATTGATTGTCCCACTTGGATTACTATTTTTTTACCTATCAAATGTAATTTTTTCATAAAGCAATCAAGATTTTTGTACTTTTCGAAATTTCTCAAGGTCGAATGGTGGATCGCTACATGCGGCGAGTGAGTATTGCGGGCGATGCTCCATTTAGTATTCCTGAAAACTCTATCCTCAAAGCTAAAGGTCTCGAAAGCACTTCTACTTCTCTATTTTTCTCTGTCTTTCTCTCTTTCTCTTACACTTAATTAATTATTCTATACTTCTTACCTTTTCACTACTAACAAAATAATTATTTTTATATCACTTTTTCCATATTTCACACTTTTAAAACAAATTTTTAATTACGATTACCAATATAATTATTATACTTCATGAATGAATGACATTATTATGTGAATGCTTAATTATTTTTGATTATTTTTACACGTCTTTTAAACAAGTCCATCTATATATACCCAGCGCTGATTTACCTTGGTAAAGAAATATTAAAATTTCTCACCTAACAAGACATGGCAATCATGGTACTTTTTCTTAATAATGCACGCAGTAACGGTAACTTAGCAAAAACAGATATGCAACTGCAGCAACACAGCAAAGCAATAAGTAGGAATTTTTTGAGTATGTTATATATTTTTGATGACTACTAACAACATACTTATCCAGTTTTATGCATACATTTGCCGTAATTGTCTAATTAGAAACCCTGGATTCCCTACAGCCCGAATAAACAAATCCCCCCTGTGTAACCTCACTTACATCTTCTAAATATTAAGCTCCCCCCTCTCCAAAATTACGTTTAAACCCCGACCCTAACCCAATTTATTTAAAATAGTTACACAAATTAGTACCGCTTGGGTTTCTAATTCGATATTTACAGTACTTCACCTTCCTCTGTCTTTCAATGCCAAAATTATTATATTATTGCCATGTTGGTCGATTGTCTCAAGCTTTTCTTAAAAGCTACTTCTCAATAAATTAGAAATTGAATCAGATTTCAAAAAGAGGATGGGATTGATATTATAAATACTTATTGAGCTTTATTAATTATACATGTGATTAATTAGTGTTTTTACTGATCTTTTGAGTGAGAGCTTTGCCAATGCAGGATTAATTTATATAATATAACTCAGTGTGAAGAATTAACTCGCTGCATTTTGGCTATAATGCTAAAATAATTTGAAAGCATATTATTGTATGGGGATGATGATGGAATATTAAGCAAGTAGCCTTATAATTCATTGTGTATTTAGAAATTCTGTCTTCTCTAATGATCAATGTTAATTAATACTCGAATTTTTGGGTAATATATGGCGATGAGAGCATTTTTAAAACTGAATTTTTGAAAAAAAAGCATTAGCTATGACATGACATATTCTGACTTGCTATAAACGTAGTCTTCTAAAAACTACATCAGTGTTTATTATATAAAATTATTATTATTATTATTAAATTATTATTATATTCGTTTGTACCGTGTATTGTTTTTAAGTTTAATGTTCACAGTGTAGGCTGACATACATTGTTTATATAAAATGATTTATTTTGTACTTAAATTATTTTTTCTTTTTAAAAAATGATCAACTTTCTTACTATAGTAATTATTACAAAAAAAACTTGTAGCTGTATATAAGGGGTAAAGGTCAGATTTAATATTGATGCTGTTTTGCATGCGTTTAAAAAGCAGAAAGAAGTGAGGAGACATTTGAGCTACATCCTGATGCTCCTTCAGAGGGTCCTTCGGTTTCTGGGGTTGAGGAAGAAGCTCCTAAAGTTCATCGGTTACAGAGGCAAAAGTTTCAAAGTAGGAAGACCTTTAGGTTTAGGAAGAGTCGGAAAGGGGCTCGTGAGGTGAGATTTTTGGCTTTTTGTGAGGAAATAGTTTTTAATTTAAGTAATTAAATATTGTCTAATATTTAATGACAACTTACAACGGTGATAGTAGTGGATCTAGATAGAAATGGAAATTAATTGTATGCACAAAAAATTCGAATGGTTTTACATGAAGCAAAATTTAGTTTTTTATGAAAAAAAAAGTTTTACTAGACATTTAAAAAAGCCTTCATTAATTGTTTTAAAGTGTTCAAGTGTTGACCTGGAAGAAGAATCCCCCCAAGTGGATTCCCCCTCACCAGCTTCATCCCCTAAAGACGAACTATTAAAAAGAGAAGAACGAAGGGATACAGAAGAAGAGAAATCTTCAGCAGAATCAATATCAAAACCAAAGACAAGTCTTAGACTTCGTTCAAAAAAGAGGAAAAAGTCAACATCACCACAAAACGGTGGAGATTGTGAGAGTCAAACTTCTCAATTCTCTAGGACTTCTAGCACTTGCGGTTACAGAGAGAGTTTTGGTATGATTTAGTTTTTGCATGTTAAAATGAGTTCGTTTCATTAGTTTTTGAATGCTAAGTACTAATTATAATAAAAATAATAATAAAATGAATGCAAATTATTTGTTGAATAAAATAGAGTGGAATTTGTTTTGGATTTTAGTTTGTTTTTTTATTTTGATTAATTTGTGTTTTTTAAGTGTGGATGCGTTTATTAGAGGATTTTACGTACTAATGCTGTATGGCTAAAATAATAGAAGGATAGTTGTTGTATAGGAATATTAGTGTATTAAAAATTTGAAACCTTTCGCAAGGAACAAAATTAATATTTTTCAGGCTCTGTGGAAAGATACAGTTTACAAATGTTGGAAAACTTGGATGTGACTCCGAGTGAGGAAGTTCAAGTTCAAAATAATAAAGATCAACCTAAGAGTCGTCAAAAGAAGAAAGGGGATAAGGGCGGTGGGGAAGATGATGAAGATACTCTTATTTGATAATTACTTTATATATAAAGCATTAAAACCTCGTCTATAGGGTTAGCTTGTGTGATATTCATATTACATTGTATTTATACAAAATTACTGTTTTTACAACTGTATTACCATCTGTGTTATCAGTCACTGTTTACTGAATTACCCAAAAAAGCCCCAAGAGCTAGTAAATCTTACAATATGTTCAGGTAATATATTACATTTTAATTAAGTTTTTCCCAAGCAATTGCTTTCAGCCAAGATGATAATTCTTTTTAATAATTTACAAGAGTATCTTATGGGCGAGGTTTTAGTGGATTTATATAAAACATAGATTATTTAGCTTTGAAATTGAAAACTTGATGTGATGCAAATTTTGCAGTGAATTGATTCGTGTGAATAGTTTGCAGGTTGTAGGAATAGAGAGATAGAGATGGTAGAGAATAAATTATACAGAATATTATTAAAGATTTAAAAATATAATAATAGCTAAGATAAATTGATGTTATAGTTAACTCGTGGTGCTAAAAAAGTTTAAAAAATTATGAACAGAAATAGTTTTAGAAATTCATCATGGAAATATAACGAGTAATTGGAGTATGATGGTACAAATTTATGTGCAGTACGGTTGTTTTTAATGATAATTTATTTGTTTTTTGAATAAAGAGGACAATCGATGTAAACTATTTTTCTTAGTGTGTTACCTAATCTTCTGTGAATTAGAGAATTTTCAAGTTCACAGTTTTTTCGTAAAAGCTTTTTGCTTGTTCCACCGACATTTTGATTTATTCCATAATTAAAAAAAAATCTTATACGATTGGTTATTTATTATTTATTAAAAATTAATTAAATCAAACAGTCAATTTTAAAACCATTAAATTAACAAATAAATCAGGTGGAGCATTAGGCAGTAATTTCTCCCCGTTTTCATCATTCACTTCTGAAACCACAATTCTTGAAAGTTCTTGGAATCCTAATTTCTCCCCAATTCTTCTGGAATGAGGATTAGAGAAAGTACATTCGATTAAAGGATATCCCATATGGGATAACATGGATATTCCTCTTCGGTACAATTCTGTAGCCAAGCCATTACTACGTGACTCTTTGGATACAGAAACAATGAAAAAGTCTGCATAATGATCCACTCCGAACTTGGAAAAAATATCTACGGAATGTTCAAGTTGGCTCATAATTGATCTGACTTTTTTTGTTACTGGAGATGTAATTTTTATTTCAGGAATCTCTTTTTGTTTTGAATAATCTGTGATTATCAATACACCTGCTACCTTTAAAAAAAGATTTAAGAAATTTTAGAATTAAATAGTTTCAAGCTTATAATTTTTCATGGGGTGGAGGAGGGGTTTCTTACCCCACTAGTATTAATTTACTTACCTTTCCTGTTGTCACATCTCTGGCAATAACACTCAAATCATCTTTCATAAAATTAGTTACACGTTTATCCATATCATTCACTCTTTCCTCTGGCATTTTATGAACAC
>JAQGAA010000723.1:0-19749 GCA_034696425.1 Isotoma viridis
TATTCTACTTTGTTCATTTTGAAAGAAGAGAGAATGTGATCGTTTAATACTTTACCTTGAATATAGATTTTACATACGTGTACATCCTTCAAGCATAAAGAATTTTTTTCTAGGGGTTGGTCTTAAGGATGTGCTAATTTTGACGGATGTCACATATGAAGCCATAAAATACGTTTGAAATCAGCAAATGTCATAATTAACTGGCTTCGTAATTCATAGGTCATTATTTGATTAATTATGAAATTGACCTTTTCTAACCCTCTTAAAATTGATTAGGGTGTTGGCATAGCCAATCTCTTGAATATTTTATGGCTATAAAAGAAATAAAAATTAATGCGTAGGGCAGCTATTTACCAATTGATTCACTATACTCATTAACATTAATCTGAAATTGAACCTCAAAACACTACTTTGCAATGCATATTAATGAAATCTACTGAAATTCTTAACAAAACTTTAAGAGGTCACAAAAAGGGAAAAATTCTGATCCACATTGTTTATTGTATTTTAATAAAAAGTGCAACTTAGCATTCAAAAGCCTTGCTGTTGTCATCCATAAAAATATTGTTTATTATTATCCTTTTACTTTTACCATGAATAATAATGACAACAACTAATTGTGACTTAGGTTAGGATTGCATGCAAATTCTAAAACGTCTGTATTGTTTCTTACATCTTAATAAATAATAATACCAGAATATTCTCATAGTTTTGACTTGGCTATCATTTCATATAAAATATTCTCTGAGTACGTGCCATGGCTCAAGTTGTTTCTACTTAAAAGTAAGACAACATTTACTACCAATAATAATATCTACATTTAAATCTGCCTTGTTTATACTGTCTTGAGCCTTGTTTCACTAAATTTTCAACTCCAACTGTTTTTATTCTTAATTCTCTCAATGATTAAAACAACGAAACTAAAAGGCAGGTGACTATTTCAGGATTGCACCAGTTTACTACTTATAGTGTATGATGATGCAGTGGACTGAATTTAAATGATCACAATCTTACCTTAAATAAAAACCTTTCTTAATTATACAGGCGTAGACTACAAGACATAAGTCCAAACTAAATGCACATGGTTAGAGAGAGATACGAATGCAATAAAATAAAATAGGTTTTAATTCTTCGTATTCCATTTCAAATCTGGGATCTCGATCTGTATCATTATTCTCGTACAATACAAGGAGATCGACCACCTTCAATTAATTTAGTAAAAGAAGTGCGATATATTACGCCATCCAAAATTCAAGCCAATTCACAATCCATATATACTTTTGTATGGATGATGATAGTGCAGTTGACTGGTAGCAGTATATAAGAATTCTTTGACTTGAGTACCAGACAATAAATAAATAAGTAGCAAAGTAGTAATAATAGCTACAGATCGAGATAGTGTTTATCTTTATATGGCATTGTATTATATTTGTTGTAAGGTAAGAGAACAGTATTGTCTACTAATTGACAATAGAGCAGAAGCCTGTGTGTTGATGATGATGATGGAGGTGGTAGTAAGTATTGAGTAGTGGTGGTACTTAAACACAATAAGATTTTGAGCTGTTATGTGCAGATATTAGTATCAAATGTGGTTTATTGCTATTTTTGCCATTCTACGACTTCAACCATTTACTTACTAACTTAACTATTTGCTTTCATTGCTATTTTGTTTCTATCAGGGTATTACTAGTTTTTTCAATGCAATCTCGTATAATTATATTCTAAAATGTATGAATTTTTTGGTATTATACATGACGAGAGTTATTATTCCATCGTAGAAATTGAAAGAGCCTTATACTAGTAGGAGTAGTAGTGTAGCTGTGGTTTGAGCTAGCAACATTCGAATATATTTCATAAAGAAGTCAACCTAACCCAACCTACTGATTTGATACGAGCTCTTTCAAATGCAGTAATCCTTATTAGTTGAGCAGTACTGTTGGTGGTACTAGCTAGGACTGCGACTAGATTGTGAGGGGCATCAAAACATAATAGGCATATCCCAACCTAGTGAACTTTTGCAGTAGCTCAGCAAAAAGCTGCAAACATTACAATACTTCGAGTTTTTAAAGAACTCTTCATTATTATTATTAGTGCGATTATTTTTATTATTTTTATTGTGACTGAAAAGCATTCTCTATTATAATAGATCCATCCTATCGTATCGGACATATTGAGTTCTATTCTCTTTACAATTCTAAATTACACATACCTACACATCGCCTTTAGTTCGATTTGTGGTCTATTCAATTCTATAGATTTTCCTGTCACTCACAAAGTCACTCTTCTTCTTGTCTCACTTTTTTGTAAAAAAATACAAGAGATACAAAGAGACTTGGCTAAGAGTGTGGAATGGTGATATGAGTTGTTGAAGTAAATAGAGTTGACTGAGAATACGTATCTGAGACCTGAGAAGTATGTGTGTGTGTGTGTGATTTCTTTCGACACATCTTCACGAAGACTCAGCATCAGCTAGGGTCTACTCTGGGGGACTCAAGAGTATTTGTGTCCTTGTTGCGAAAAGTTGAGAATTTTTGTGAGAATTCTGTCTCATCTGAGATTCTAGACTTTGAGAGATCGAAAGACTGTAGTACTCAAAAGGATGGGCTATAATATGGGCAATGGTGTTGACTTTTGAGTGTGGGTGATGTGAAACTTTGTTAGATTTCCATGAATTCTTCTTTAGAAGAAAGAAGAGATATATACAAGCTTTCTACATTTTATACCTGAAAACTAAAGTAATACGAATTTTCTTGACAATAGAAGTAGTTGTGGCTGTAGTAGTGGCGGTCATGACATGTCACGGTGGGATGGTTCTTCCTTGCAAGGGATATTGGTTCTAAAGATGTATGGGATTTATATTGGAAGTATAAGTATTTTTAGATCCACTAGGAACTACTAACAATAAGTATTAACTATCTCTTAGCATTATAAGTACCAACCTGCTGCTACTGATAATATATCCTGCTGACAAAGCTGAATTTCTTGTCATCGTTTCATACGTCTGTACGTATCATCTGTTTCTTTGATAATCAAGAAGAAAGAGCAGATGTGATTTGATTTGGATTGGACTCTTACACATAGATAAAAGAAGAATTTCTGAGGTTGTGTTGGTCTTGGAGAAAGTATGGACTTTCTTTACCCGGACTTTTACTAGATCTAACTCACTACCACCACGAGTCATGGTATTACGATCAGTTACTATTGAATGGAGTTTTTTGAAGAGTGAATTCATTCAGGGGTGAAATTATCAAAGAGATTTGCCCACATTGGCTACCACAGAATTCAACACTTTAGACAAAGTAATATGAAAGACAACTATTGGGAAGTTATATAATAAGGCTTGCTGGGTTGCTAACCTTAGCTGTGTTGTGCATGGAGAAAAGTGTTTGTGTTACTTATTTCTTACAGTTGATCTTATGTTGCACTTTTTCATTACTTACTGTCAACAAAGCCTACAACAAAAATGGTGTAGATTTAATATTACAAAATTCTAATAATATGAGATCGGAAAGTTCAAGCTTTTAAGTTTGAAGGATTAAGATGTTTAAAATACATTTTGCTGATGCTTGGAGTGACATTAGAAGAATTAAGTTAATGGAGTTAGAGTAGAATTAAATATAACGTGTTAATTGGAAGTGATGATTCAGTGGATTTAATTATAGAATTGTGCATATGAGTTTGAAGTGCTAAAAATTATGGCATCGTCATCGATGGGAAGTGCAGGGAAAATGAGTTTACCGATGAACAAAGTATTTGAAAATGTATTCAAACTTGACCCAATTTTGCATGGATATTCCCCATCATCCCTAACATCATCAATGGGGCCTATTCGTGAAGAAATTCAAGGAAATTGTAGTGATCTTGAGAGCATAACTAGTTATGGTACCGACACAGGAGAAGCGATAATAGGAGCTAGAGAAAGATCATCTGTTCAGTCTGAAGGACGAAAACTGTTTAAAAAGAATAGTACTGGTAGCCTGGGTAGATATCCGTATTCTTCTTCGAGTGGTTGTGGGAGTTTGGATAATACGGCGACCATGCCTGCAGGAGGATTTCGGAGTTTGGGTATTACGGGGCAGTTTGAAAGATCGGGTAGTACAAAATCGTATGCAAAAAACCGGAGCCCTCTCTCTCGGCTTTGGCAAATGAGACGACGCTCTTTTAGTCATTTTGAGCTTTGTTCAGACTCGACAAATAATGAAATCCCACCGATTGGGGGAACAAGGGGGTCTTCTTCAGCGGAAATTGATCCTCCATGCTCTGGAGCTCCTGGATTTTTTAGTCTTCTTGAAGAGAATCATTGGGAATCAGAGACTGATTTGAGTTATACTAGTTCAACGACAACTATTACACGTTCAAATGCTGATATTCATGTTAGCAGTTTGGACAAGTCAAGTGATAATGGCATGTTTGACCGGGTCAAGCTTAGGAAGCCTCGTAACTCGGATGAGCGCAATGTAGGTTTTATTTTATTTTTCATAGAATTACTACAGTCATGGTTTTTAAACTTAAATTTAAAGAAATCGCATTTAAATTTAAAAAAATTAAATTAGACTTTTAATTGATATTTCGAAAGATTTGTCAATTGTTAAATTGCACAAGAAATGTTAAATTATACGTCTTAATCTGCGTATTAAAGGTTAAAGGCTGTACTTACGAAAAGTAAGTTCTTTGTCAAATCAATCTGTTAGTGAACCCTAGGTTAGTAACCGCAACCTTTTGGAACCAATCCAATTGATGTGTATAATGTGTTTACAAAGAATATTTTTTATTGAAACATCATAACAAAAAGAACAACCTTGAGAGAATAAAACGGGTTGAAGGTCCAATTTTAAACTTATGATAGTCTTATTGTAAAACAAATGCTCTAATTAATTCCTTGTGTTCTGCAAACACAGAACCAAACATGATTGCATTATTGGTTTGACCATTTTACTTTAAAAATGTTTAACTGTCTTTATCATTTGTCAACAGTAAGACAATTCAACGCTCTCATATTCGTATACAGTTTTTCAATCATTGGTTCACTGGTTGGCGGTGGTCGGTCTATTTCCTTTCACAAAATAACAATTTCTAAACTTGTCTTCTAAACTGTAAAAGTTTTAAGAAAAAAAGGGTTACAAAGTACTTCAGTAGGAAGCATAGAATTCAGATAAACATAAACTTTTCTATAGCTTTAGTTTTATAGTGAAGAATTCTGTAACTTGCAACAGATATATAGAATTGAGCAGATGATTTCTAATCGCCTCTTTTTCTTCTAACAATAAAACTTTTAGCATTAAATCTTACATTGAGACATATTGAGACAAAAGATTTTCTTATTTTATCTGGAAAAACGAGCAAAGATTAAATCAAGAAAGAGACAATATCATAAAAATAAGCTAGTCGTTCATTCTCATAATGTGCAATTTTATATAAGATGATACTAATCTTCCAAAGCTATTTTGGGGAAGAAGCACTCCAATCACTTGAATAATTAATCTTGACTACTACTCAGGATATTTCTATCTATGAAGTTATTAAGACCTTAGAAATCAGGATTAAATAGTATCGCATCGCATCGTAAGTACTTATACTGTTATACTACTTAGGAATCCAGTATTTAGTGCAGATTACGCCCAGAGTTGCATCTGTTCTCCCCCGCTGATGATATTATGATAACTGATGACTGAAGATTGTAAAATCCATCAAAAGACTTGTTCTTTACTTAAGCCTCATTTCTTCACAAAATATATATTTCCATTCTCAACAAATTAACA
Source organism: Isotoma viridis (assembly GCA_034696425.1). NCBI lineage: Eukaryota > Metazoa > Arthropoda > Collembola > Entomobryomorpha > Isotomidae > Isotoma > Isotoma viridis. Next base: position 5,760 of record JAQGAA010000723.1, read on the forward strand.
ATCGATTTTTTCCAAAAAGAAATATAAGAAAGAACTTTAAAAAAATACATTTTATACGTTATTTCAGCTAACATTGTCAAAGCCTAATCTTTTAGTTTTTAGAACATATTTTATTCAACATAGAAAAACAATTTATATTTCAATCAGTTCCATTGCTTATCTTTATTTTTGACACATAACTAAACCTTGTACTTGTACTAAGCCAGGTATCCTTCAATCTTCTACCATCACGTCATATAATGTCATAAAATGCAAAGCAAATCAATCTTGTGCTGAATCACAAATGTCTTTCTTGTTCTCGAGCATAAATATTTCACAGTATTTTGTAAAGTCAGAATAATGAACTCACACAATTTATATGCCTTGTCATGTTACTGCTGCTGTGTAGAATTTTGTGATATTGTGATTACGATTTCAGGCAATGGTGGTAAAATCACAAGATGTATAGGTTGAAATAGAAACACTTACCTAGTATCTAAAGAATACATAGTACAATCGTACAACAGAAATTCATGAGAAAATTACAATTCACACATTGCTTTTCTTGGCTGTCATTCGTGATGCAATGAATGTAAAAGAGAGACACCCGACATGAAAACAATTTTACAACCGATGTGACCTCGTATGTCACTTTATATGTTATTTTATTGCTAAATTCGTGCAAAGAATTTTGTGTTGAGCTTTAAATTAAATTATATCCCAGGTAGTTTGTATTTTATTCGAGTTTTTTGTTATTTTTTTGGGACAAAAATTTTACTCTAATGTCGGAAAGGTGGACCTTACTTAGAAATTTAAATCCACGTGTTCAGTAAATATATCGACTGCAAAAAAAAAACATTTAAATTATTTAATACTTGATGCATAATTCAATATGGATTTAGTAGTTGTGTTTCTGTGCACACGAATAAAATCCCTTAAAAGGCTCGATTACCCAAGAAAACTGTTTTGAGTTGTAAAATGGATGATACATGTGAATTTTCAAGTGACACATTGTATGTCCTGTACTAACAAATTATTCATGATTTCGTCTCACTGCTCTGCTGTAAATACTGTCCTATCTATCCACCATGCCACACTATTAGGCACCACCACCTTTGGTAACCAAATCTTTTAGAAAATTTCTTATGCGACAGAAAGTAAAAAAATCGAGGCTTTTTTGTCTAATTTGCATAAAGTGAATTCTACAAAAGTCTAATTAGCACGAAAGTTTCTTTCGCATAATAAGAGACCGGATAGAGTTTAATCTCCGCTTTGTTTCTGCTAATTTCCGAGAGCAATTTACGACTTGAGAATGAATGCATAGAAAAAGCCTCGCCTTCTCTTCTATACTTAAAACTCCTTTTATAGTTGAATTGTAAATAATAGTCAGTTTCCCTCTCATCATCAGTCTCACAGTCATTAGCGGCTAGGAACTTACTATCATATCGTTAGACTGTTTTAAATTAGTTATGCACTTTCGTCTTCGTTTTTATGATCTGCAAATATTCCCATCTAGCTTTTATATGTTTGAAGTTGCATAGAATAAAAATATTCCTGCATTGTTAGAAATTGTCACACGAGACATTAAAAATTCATTCGCAGGTCATAATCTCAAGGAAATGATGGACATTTCTATTATTTTAGTTGAAATTTAATTGACAATCTAAAATTTTCAAGTTTTTTATTATGAACATATGAAGAATTTCATATCCACGTCATTTCGTGAATAAAATACCTATAATGAACTATAAAAATTATACACTCTAAGCCCTGTCACCTTGCTTGAAGCTTAGCCGATGTTATTATTTGAAATTTTTCGAATTCGTAGGGTTTCTTAAGTACACGTGAAAATCGTAAATTTTTTATAGCTTTGTGTCATAATAATGTAGCCAAAGGGTATTAAATTGCCTTGATGGCATACCGTTACAGCTGGAAGCTTCTTTTCCATCCATATCTTAGGTGTGACAAGCTGAAAGAAGCTATTATACGAAAGTTTTTACCCCTTTACTACTAATGAATTAGTTGGGTTTGTTATTGTATTTTTATATACATTTCCATCTGCCAGTTTATACGTGTCCTTCCTTTACTCGATTTTTACAATTCCGAGGCCTTATAATGTATAAAAGGAGAAAGTAGGTAATCTCGTCACCTTCAGACAGTCACAAAATTGATAATGAAAACATTGAAAACAGAGATTTTAGGAAGAATTTAAGTAGAAAAGATTAAATTTCCTTGAATGCACTTACAGTTAATAAGAATGTTTTTAAAGGGTGATAAAATGCACTGGAATCTGTGATGGTCATAAATGTCTTGTCACAGTTGGTAGTTTAGCTTATAGACATAATAATACTAGTTGTTAGCATTAGATTCAATTTAACGATCTGTCTGATAGCTGCATTGTGTTTTATGTAGTTAGTTACGGTATTAACAGAGAATAAAGGGTGATTGAGTGAATTGACTTATTTATTTATTGACGATTGCCTCTGCTCTTTTATTATTCTGTAAAGCCATCAGGGTGCACATTTCCATTTCATTAGTAGTCTGAAGAGCCGGCTATTAAAATCGCAGCTGAGAAGGGTTATGTGTTTTGTCAACTTGGTTGGAATTCCAAGTTGACGTGTGTGTGTGGCTTTGTAAATACGTATTTGATGGTTTTGTTTTTTACTATGTTACGGCTTTGGTTGTGTAGACCTTCAACTTTTTAGATTTAATATTTAATATCTTGATCATCGTCGTATATGATTTTTTCATGAAGGACGCTCATGATTCCTTGTATGAATGAATATTAATGCTCTATCTGTGTACCAAAGGATGTCTTTAGTACTGCATTTTGCACGATTATAACAGTTTTATTTTTGGATTCGAATTATTGAAGAAATGTCAATTTCAAAGCTTCAAAACCCAAAAACATCAATAACCTAGGACAATAATAAAGCTTGTTGACGTCATTCAGAGTTGAAAGAATAGTCAATTGTTTTCTTAATAAACTAACGTTCCGAAAATAGTTCAGCAGTGATACATATTTTATTGTTCAAAATAAAACAGCAACAATTTATATACTTAAAAATTAGAATGCAGTTATTATATCAATTGTTTATTGAAATGATTTTAGAATTGGAATTATACAAGAATTAGAAAAAACTAATTTACTATTAAATTAACAAGGTGGAATTGTATACATAGTATTCATGACATGAGGAATAATAACTTTTTGTTAATGTGAAGGCGTAATTACACTATATCTAAAAACATGAATGTATGCTTTGATTTTATTTTATATGACTTTCCGCTTACTGAATAAAAATGTTAATGTAATAAAATTGTGAATTGATATGTTTTACTAATTACAATCTAATTATTTTTATATTACAGGGATCTCATAAGATCAGTTCTAACAGCTCGGACGACTACGGCTTCCTTCGCCCAAAAGCAAGAAGCAAATCTTTAGTGGAATCAAGTTCATTAATTTTTGATCTTGGTAAGTTCATTTTTCACTAATTCTCACAATTTTTCTCCTAAAATATTTATCATCCCTTTTGCAAAAGGTCCATTTAGTCTTGTTTTTTACTAACAATGAGTTTAAAAGCTTTAAAGCTACTTAAAATCATGTAAATACATACGAATATGAAATGAAATAAACATTCAATGGGCTTTAATAATCATTAGCAACTACATGTCTTCTCATGATGGATTCACAACTTATCAAAAAATAGTTAGAATCTCCTTTATTAAGCAATTGCATAGGAATTTTCTCATGTTACAAATTAAATAAAATCCACTAATTAATAAGCATATTATAAATAAACCATAAAAAATAAAGTTCAAACAATTTCTGTGTATTTGCGTTATTTGTTCCTAGTAAACAGTTGTCGTTTTCTCAAGTTATTATATTCATACGTTATCGTAATTAGAGATATATAAAAATTACAACAGTTGTGCAATATGGCATTGCTAGCCCCGCGTGGCAGCAGATCTATTCACAAGGTTTCATTTCATTATTATTATTATTTGCTGACTGATTGACTTCAATTAGGTAGTAACAGCTCTACACACATCATCACATATGTATACTCATTCACAGTAAGCAATACATAAATTATTATAATGTCAGGTATTTACTTATTATATGTTATGTCGTTGCCAACTTATAAAGCTTATCTCGTATCATCATGTGAAGTACTCGTGGCAGAATATTATTCCATTTGAAAAAACAATATATTATTGCACACATTGAGCCATATTGTACTTTAACATAATATTATTGAGTTTACTACAATAAGATGGATTAGTTTCACCTGACAATTGTTCAAACTGCCAATAGTGCCAAAGGCAACTTATCCTTTAGCTTACATGATCTTGCTCAGTTATTTTATTATTTTATGCTAATGATCCACAGAATGAAAGACCTTGCAACGATTGATCCCAATTCTTATGTCTAACTCGTGATCGTGATCTCCTAAGATTAGCTCATATAGTCATTGTCATTATTCTCTAATTCTATATTTGGACCACACGATCATCACAAAAGTAAACGACGAAGAAGAAAGTGCTTGGGTAGAGCTTATAGGGAGATTATGGAGTGATTGTAGGGATAGTAGATTCACTTTTTACAAAGATTTAATTTTAAGACAAGGACTGAAACGGGCTTGGGAATGAAATCAATTACTAAATTGTACCATTAGTTTTGGGTCATGTATTGCACGATTTATGAATTCAATTTATTTATAACATTAACTAATGGATTAGGCTTTACTAACAGGTTTGTGTAGGAGCTAGAATACAACTTAAGTGTATACTATTATGTACGCACCATCAAATGTATTATCCTTCATTTAAGCTGTAAAAATGATCATTTGAAGTTTAACCACATATATGACATAAGAAATGTGATTTCACCTGTGACCCCGCACACAGTGTCATAAAAATTAAATAACTTAAATAGGTATGCAAATTTATCAATATTTCAAAAAGTTTTCACGCGATTTCAAAACATGTATATTATAACTCTTGATAAAGTTTTATGCAAGCTCTAAACTTAATTATGCTGTAAATATTACAATCTAAACTACAGGGATAATAATAAGAGTAATAATAATAATGAAGGTATAAACAGATAGTGTGAAAATTAAAAAATAGCTAACTTCGTTTTATAATAATATTGTGTTTACAACTGTAAAAAAGTATCAATATTTTGAAATCAGCTTCCCAAAGGAAGAGTTGATTTGATTGTATTAAAAGGGTCATAAAAATCCCTATAATCCCATACACACCCCACGGGTTATATGACAGAATTTTAATGCATTAACAAAGAGAACGCATTTTATACTGTTTTTGCTTATAATGTCCGTCTGCGATGTACTCGAGGAGGTCTAGGCTATAGGATATTTATAATCATAAACAATGATTAATTGGATTCACACTGCATTATTATTGTAGTAATCGCTTAGCAGACAATTGCACTTACAAATAAAGACTTATTATTAAGCTGTGAAAATTCAAGCATAATTTATTCGAGAGTAAAAAAGAATTTTGTGAGTGAATGTCTTCTCTCAGAAAGTTCTAATTGATCACGACACTTAAACCTATACGATTAGAAATCAAGAAGTTCCTGTGAGAACTGTGTTAAAAGGCTTCCTGTCTCAGAAGTAGAAGTAGCTGTTGGCATTTACACAATCGGTATGAATATTCCGGTATAAAGAATGCCCTGAACCTTTACCCATAGTAAATTTCCATCCATTCAGCAAGCATTGTAACGTGAGAGATGTAACAATTTTTAATACAGGGTATATACAAATATCACATACAGGAGCGTAAAAATTTTAATTTTTTCTTATTTCTATCTGACATTTCCGTACTTTATCTGTTTTTAAGTTTTAATTCGTTAAAATAATTGTAGGAATAATGGCTAAGTTCCGTAGCATTGATGAATTACAGTACTATTGTCATGTTGAGTTGAGTTAATAATTGTAATGGCTTTGATGAAAAACTTAAAAACTTTCTATGTAGGTGTATATAGATAGTGCGTGTAAAGAGTAAACATAGTTAGTTACTTAATTAGACAAGGGTTTTCTAAATTTTGTTATAAAATAAAATGTAATAATAAGATAGCATATTGATTATTAGATGAGTGCATGATGGAAAGAGGTTTTAATATTTTTATATGTTAATATGTTGGGATATCACATACTTTTGATTTGATAAGTTTGTACGATACAAAAAGACATTTTAGAATTGTATAGAAAGATTTGCTCCAAGTTTATTTCAAATGATTGAAAGCAAGTTGCAACCTTTTTTAAATGGCATATTATGAAATGTAAATTATTAATAGTAATGAACTTTCTATAAATTTTACAGAAGAGAAAGGACCAACAGCAAGAAGAGGAAGTATCCCTGTTATCTCAGATGTGGAAGATGAAGATGAGGATGAAAATTTTATATCCACGTAAGTATAGCTTACATATTTTTTTAATATTAAAATGGCTACTATTTATAATTTCTTTCTATTATTTGGAAAGAGTGAGGTAGACTTCAGTTTTTTTTAATGCATTACGAGTGTGAAAATGAAAATTTGGGGTCTCGTTACACGTAATCTAAACAACTTACATCCGAATGTAATTGTAATAGTAATTAATGTAATTGTAAGTAACATCAATTAAATATTTGAAAAAAAGTACCAAGTTCAATTCATGTACAACACAGCCTGAAAATATTTCCTGAATTCTACGATCTGAAAGAGATACAATAAAATTTTTCTGATCTGTCCTGCTTTGTTGTGTAAACATAATTTTAAAATACGTCACTCTCTAGTCATACGATAGAATTTTACTTTTAAACGTGTGTTTAAAATGAAAATGACATTTTTTCATTACAAATGCAAAAATTCCTTTAAAGTTTTCCACCACAGAGAAAAGAATAGTGGAATAGTTAAAACAAATCTCTTTACTATTCCCGTATCTCATAAAGTGCTCATGAGGAAGGAAAGAGAAAGCACCCTTTCAATGTTGAGACGAACACGAATGACGCAAAAAGTGTCGTATCGTGTCAACCGGAAATAATGTGGTGCTCTCCTTTGTTCCTATAAATACACACGATGTCGAAGAAAAGTCTTTTCATTTTTTTGTATCTGTACACTCTCAGCGTATAAAACAGTTTGAGGGAAATCGGGCTTCAAAATTCCATGAGTTACAAAGCAGAATTAAATGCGTCCTGACGTGATGGTTATTTTTTCCCGAAAGGGTTTTCTCCAACTCCTATCCACAATAATATAAAGATTGCAATCCATATCCTTGAGAAATATTGTGACCAGTAGTGACAAGACAACAGTCAGTGTTGAAGAGTGTGGGTCTTCACTGTAATGTGCATGTGACATGAAACATGATAGGTGAATTAAATATGCATAACATTTCTGAGGTTTCTCATTCCCATCCATAATAATGCATACAGTTAGGTCGTTGAATTTGGCTTAGAAAGTGAAATCAAAGGACAAACACTTCATATTCTTCAAAGATAAGTCTAAACTGATATTTCTGTCTCTTTTGTAAGAAAGAGTCGAGTGTTATTCCGTGTTATTTCTGTGTAATTCATAGTGTCAGCGTTTCTTTAGAAAATAATCATAATCACAAGCAATCATTCCATTCCATATCTTATCCAACTTGAACATTTATATGTTCTCTTTACCCTTTGCTAGAAGAAGCACTCAGAATGAGTTGAACTCTTCACTAAGATTTGCGTCTATTTTTGCAATTTCTCAAATTCGCATTTCTATTTCTATGTAAAATTCTGCTCCCAAAAAGAGACAAGAACTATTGAGAACTGAGAACTGAGATAATTATAATAGCTAGATGTATATAATGTTGAATGTAAGAGGTTGATTAAGTTCAAAGGGTACACAAATATATATATTTATCAATGAATCTATTTTTTGTTAAGGGTTTCTTTGAAGGTAGCATTTTATGAATTTTAAAAAGTATATATTTTTATTTTAAAAATCAATACTCTAGAAACTCCTGATTTGAATGAACCAAGTTAAAATATTATCGTGACCTAATTTTGTTATTATTTACTGATAAAACGATCTAAGAATAAAAAATCTACTACATCATCATATTAAAGTTGGTAAAAAACTATTCACATTTATTTGCTTAGAAAATCTTATAATACGGACTTTACCAGCTCAAAATAGTCATCATCTTGAATAGGTTATAACAAGTTTCAAAAATAGCTATGAATTGGTATAATGAAGGCTATGGGGTTTTGCGTGATATTTTTGCTTGATTTTTCTTTTGCAATTTCAACCCATACATCTTGTATTGACCTCACGTGGATTGGTTGTGAAGCGTAGTATTTCATTTCAAGGTAGGTTACTTGTTGAAAGAAATACTCCAGAGAGTACATCATAGATATTTGAAGACGATAGTCATAAAAAGAGTATTTTCACTTTCCTTGAATGGCAGGTGCACTCTTATTTGATGTTTGTGATAAAATTGTTGGCCTGCCTCAAAAAGCAAATATTTTTTTGGTAAAAGTTATATTGACCCGATACACGTTTGATTACGTCATCTAAACCAATCTTCAGTACGATTCATAATTAATACCTTTGAAATAAAATACTATAAAGCTATATTTTTCCAGAGTTGATGGCTTAAGATAATATTTTGACATTGGAATACTGATGTTAACAAAATAAATAATTAATTATTTGTTAAATTTCTTATTTTGTATGTTATATGCAGTTTAGAAAGCAAAATAACCATCACATTCGTTTGGCTTTGCATTTATAATAACAACTTAACTTGATAATAATACCCCCAAGGGGTACTCTAATTTTATTACATTTAAAGTAAATCTACGACGAAGAGTCAACCCATTCATGTGTATCATTTATCCGCAGTAAAAACATTTGCGTATCATTTCCCCAAAAGGAGTAACGGAAGGATATGTGGGTCATTTGTCTTAAGGAAAATTGACGGTCAAGTCAAAATAGTTACTACTACACTTCCCTCATGAGGAAGATTCGGTCTAATGTCTGATTCTTGGCATGACCCTCATTCATGTACCAATGATCATGATCATACATATACCTATTCGTTTTAGCTACAAGTTATAAATCAGGCGACTAAAACGAGAAAAAACATTATTCTGTATGAGAAATGAGAATTATTATCTCTGTATCCGAATAAGGAAAGCAAAAATACTCTAAATCGGTCACTTCCCTTCCAGTGTTTTCAATTTCTTTGAGTACAAAATACATTCTAGAGTAAATCTCATGTTAAGTTTTTTCACACCTAATTTAATTTCACTTTCACTCATTCATAGTCACTTTCCTTGATAAAAACAAAAGTAGCGTGGGCCTTACTACGTCACTACGATCAATATCCTGTTTAAGGGTATGCATCTTATCTTTTATTTCTCTTTGGATACGATTCAGGAAAAACAAGTCAATAAGAATAATGTCAGGGTCAAAATAAATTCTAATTAAACTTACGTTACATATATTTCTTATGAAGATTACAACCTTAAACAAAGTTATTATGCTAGTATATGGTACGTATCGGAAATAAGGACGATGAAAAAGTACCCATCGCTTTGATTGCCTGGTATTATAAAGTATCTTTGAACCTTTGTAATTGTGTGGCTGTAGAGGTTGTGGTAATCCACTCTTCTCTTTGACAAGGCCAAGGTAGAAGGTATTATTGCATTAGGGAAGGAAAAAGCTTCTTCGTACTACCATTTGATCAATTTGATGCTCTATTTATCTCCTCCAGTAAGGTAAAAATATATCTTAAGTCTTTTCAAAATTTTACATTTACGGACTTAGTTCTAATTTTCTTGGTAAACCCAGCCATGAAGACCACTTAATACGATGAAGATCGAGTTGAGATTATAGATACAGTTTAACTTGAAAATAATAATATTTCACACTCTTGTAATGCATGTGTAAACATCTTATTCAATGACGTAATTCAGATACTTCAGAGACTGACTTTGAAATAGATAGACCTAGTGAGTTTGTTCATTCTTAAAGAAAGGTTGAAGTTTTGGTTCTGGTTAATATCCCCTTGTTTGCTTTTTAAAGCCTTCTTGAAGAGATTCTGATGATGCTTTGTACTTAAAGGAGAACCCGGCTTTTCGCTTTTCTCCAGAAAGCAAAGCCTTGAAAAGTTTTTTACATTACAAAGAGAGAAAGTGAGATAAATCCTTTTTAGTTGGTCTTGGTGGAAATTTTGGTAGAAAGGGTTGGAGGTATTAGTACTCGAATTTTTACATAATAATATTGTATGCATTCATCTCCATAACCATATGCAGCACAAGGATTTCGACAAGTTTTACTTGTAACTGTTAAGATTTTGACTAGAAGAGGTGCGCGTTACATAAGAATGAATATCCGGTATGAATTTGAATTTGGTATATGGAATAGCTCTTAAGTGTCTAAAAGACAATATAATCTTCATATTAAAGCTTTGCACGTGTGATTTAATACAACATCATAAAACCCAAATCCTTGGTACTGATACAAACTTGAACTTTTTTTGGAGCGTCAAAGGTTATGGGAAATACTAATTCTTTAATTTGACACATGACACGATGATACAACCCGTGTCAGCTTCTTCTAGCCTTGATTTTATTTAAAAACTGAAATAACAATTTTGCCTGAGGTTGACAGATACAAGCTATTTTATCAAAATCCAATCAGTTATTAGGTTATATAATACACAAGAAATTCTCTCTGGTTCTCTGTGTCAGACCATCTCATCATTTTAATGTTTACTTTAATCGTTGAGTACGTGTGAACCCAACTTCATACCATTATTATAATACCTTGAAGATTTCCTTTGTCACAAAAAATCTTGGAGGATTATGTTTATTCCTGAAATATGTATACCTGGATATCTGACACTTTCAATCCAGTAAATTTGATTTGGTATGATAAAATACGCAAAAAAACGGAAGTTGAATTCCATTTGTTTGTATATGATCAGTCAAGAGTGACTTTACATGATAGCTATTTCCAAAGTTATCTTGTGATTTTGAAGCAAACGCGTGATGCCTGCAAACTCTGGTAGCAAATCATGTCAATGTTGACTTCGTGGAATGATCAGTTGGCCTTAAAAATATATAAATGCGTGTGTACAAGGTACCCATAGGTTATTTCAAGGATGCTTACTTTACTTTGTTGGAGAAAGTAGTATTTGAGCAACGTAAATAATATATTTATTTACAGGCAACCCATTTTTGAAAGAGTATCTCATAGAAGCAAAGACGAAAATCGAATACGAAAACAAAGTTGAATCTGATTCTCGTGTACGAAAAACTCAAGTTGAAGCTTCTATCGATTCCCCTAGACAGAAAGATGATTTAATGGCAATTTTTGTCCTACAGAGATATCTACACATTTTGAATACAAATGTTTGAGAATGAAATAAAAATTCTTGTAGTTTATACAATATTAATGCAGAAATGGTTAAATCATGTCTATAATGACATTACGGTTTGATGGTTGGTATATGATAATGATGATTATGAGATGAAGATGTTTGTAGTGGCATTCTTTCACATTCTTTATTCCATTTATTCTTGTATTTCTAGATCATTTCGGAGAAATAATGTCACCCACCACGACTCGGGATTTTCTGGGAGTAAGCGATCATCGAATTTAAAACGGAGAAAAGCCTATTATCGGGATAAAAGAGCAGAGGTAAGAGCTATGAACCTTTCATAACCATCCGCTAAGATGAAATATATACTATAAAAAGAATAAAAGCTTGAAGAATTTCATATCTCAATTGGCATCACTACTGGCTCTCGTACCAGCCAACCGTACAATTTAATTTCACGTAGACCATAGAATTACCAATATAGATTTCTTTTTTCATTTCGGTTTTCCCTATGATGAAATAATCAAATAATAGATAAGTACTAGATGTTTTTATCTATAATGATATGATGGAATGCTTTCGCTTTTATGCTTGCTTAATAATTCATATATAATTCTAGAGTACCCGGACCAACCAAAATGATATTCTTGCAAAACAATCAGTGTAGTTTTATATCAATCGCATGTATTTCCAATATTATAAATTGTAGACTTTGATAGGAATTTTGGTTATATGAGGTTATACTTAAGATACGTATAAGGATTAAATTTAATCCTTTCTACCCTATCGTCATAATATTTGATACTTTCTAGTATTATATTATAAGTTCCTTATCTCTGCACTTTCTCCAAATGTATTACGACTATATTACACAAGAATGATAAACTCACCACTCAAGCTGACACTGTAACTGTATCCTATTTAATGGTCGAAAGAGCCAGCTGATTTGATGTATTGTGCAAAAGCAGACGAGTTTTATGGCATCTTTCTCTAAACCTAAATAAATTGGTTCATGTTCATGATATTATTATGACACACATAATATACACCTGGGAGTATACTCAATCCATCCCTTGACACATATGGAAGATCGTAGTTATGAAGTGAAGTTGGTCCTAGTGGTAAAGTTCTTAATAGTGATCTAACATTCATCCTACCTTTAAAAATTCTTATCGGGTTTTGTACGGATTATCCGTCATGCATGCAGATCGTGTATGAAGCATTGGATTCATTTTATTCAGCTAGGTTTTGCTTGTTGTTAGTTCTTTAACTCTAGATAGATATTCTACGTTCGTAAAATTGTTATCTGAACCTAGGCATCTGCTTCCATGAATATTAGTGTAATAAAATAAATTTCGATGGTTTTATTACCCTCTTATTTCTCTTGCTACCCGTATCGTATCAGATGAAACTAAGCATTGTCCCAGCAAAACTTATCTTCAGTAGTTTTATTCTTCTTCTCTTCCAAGGTTTGTACTATTTTGGGAAAGTTGCTTGAACCAAGGAGATTTTGCATTTATTCTTTATTAGATTTGCGAGGGAGAGAAATCGAAATGTTGATGATAATCGTGTATTTCACTGGGCATGGTAAAACATTCAAATCCAAATTTGAACAAAATACAATGTCTAATATATTGCGAGTTTGTGACTTTTCTTGTCAGCTATGAAACAAAACAAAAGTTCACAAGCTAAAAATAAAAGAACAAAGGTTGCTACTAAATTAGCTTTTCATTTTGTATAGTTTATTAAGTATCATATCCTTTCAAAAAAAGAAGAACGGTCAGGTCAATCATCAGTCAATTTGTTTTGAAGTAAAACTCCCTAGCCAGTACTTTGTATCTTATAAGCAATCTGACCTACAAGTCGAGTGAATAATAACGAACAATAAGATAGTGCGGCTGTTAAGACCATTCCTCTTTCCTTATTCAATTTCGCTTTCTCGGCTGACCAGTTTCTCCCATTTGTCCGAGTTAAGACTCAATTTATTTTTGATGGGCTTTCACTCCCGAGTCTCATCTTTTGATCATACGTATCATATATATGGTATGAAAGAAGTACGGCCAAGTGAGACAAGGCAAGGGCAATCATAAAAGCTGTACTGTCTGGATACTAGATAGATGGATGAGCTTTTGTATTTGTCAGACGTAAGTAGCATATACACCATATCATAACGACTCTGCATCATCTTCCATTATCTAACACTTTGGGCTACTGGACTGACTACTACAACTCGAGCTATGGATTAGTATTCTGACAGATGAATAAAGGCCAAGACACCCTGTTAGAGTCCGATCTGAACTTGGAAACCTTTTTAGGCTTTTTTTAAAAGAAAGTGGGGGTATAGAATGTCAGTGATGGACCTTCATGTCTTAACCTCTCTAAATACTACCAAGCTTTCCAAACCCAACTTGACTAGTAGTGGAAGCACAAGGAATAAATACTTTCCCCCGGACTCAAACTTTTCCTCGTATCTATTACAACAAAGCTTATTTCTCTGTTTTTGTTCCTTTGGACGGATCATGGCAAAAACAAGGATTATTGCATTGCCAACAACGTTAGTGATAGTCAAAGTTTAGAGATGTATAGAAATGTGTTTAGGTGTTGGTAAAGACTCAGTTAGCAGTTTTGGTATCACA
>JAQGAA010000724.1:0-19744 GCA_034696425.1 Isotoma viridis
TAAAAACGCAAGTACATTACATACATAAAAATGTAAAATAAATTAAAAGACCCAAATACTTACTTGATGAAACCACATAATCGAGTAGATCGGAGGGTTGGCTTTGACATGACACTCCATAAGAACTGACTCTCCTTCCGAAAAGTTGGTAGTTTTATTTTGCCCGAACCTCAATATTGCTACTGGTGTATCTAAAAAAAGTAAAAGGGTTTGATAGGCATGAAAGATCTTAAATTCTCAACGCTAATTAAACTTTCGATATATTTGTCAACACATTAATATTTACGATCTACTCAATGTCTTAGTCAAAATTATTAGAAGCAATCTACCACCTTTTCCCAAGTATAAATTCTCCTGCACGTGCATACAATAAATATCATTTTAGTGTAAAAAGGGCTGTAAATGTAAGTAGTAATCGTAATTGTATCATGCACGCTGAAACATCACATCTATCTACTACTACTGCTTACTGCACTATGTAATTTTGTGGTTTCTACTTTCATGAATGTTCTTCCAGTACTTACTTGCTTGTCATAAACTGTTACAACAACGTTAACATCCAAGCACTAAAAGTTTCAAGAGATCCATACAACTACATACAAGCATACGATGGAACGTAAACCAACAAGTAGAAAGTTTTGACTTGTTAAGGAAACAAAAAAAATTGAAATGTAACGAGAGTTATAAGTAAAAGTATGAATATGGATATATCAGTTGAAATTGTCGGATATAAAAAGAAATGTTTCAGCCTTCTTAATAAGTTAGGATGTAACTTGATATTTTTCACTGAAAAGGTTATTCAGTTAGTTGTGGGTAGAAGTGGAAGAGCATGAAAAATTATGTTTCTTTCTCCATTAGTGACTCCTTCTGAAGCCAAATTCTAATTAAATCTGAGGGACCACACTACTCAAGTACCTAGTAGTTACTTTTTCGGAGAATGGAAGTGTAGGAGTTCGGCTATTATTATTATGGACATGAACTAAACAGCAGCGTCCATAGAGTCTGTATTTAAGGTATTTGTACACGATGATGTGTTACCGGAGCCAGATAATCAGACAACTCTTAAGATATCCTTCATCCGAAGCTGTTTTGTTGCAATTTTTTTTCACATTTTCTTCAAGTTTGCAATGTTGTGAATATTATTAGTTAAATTATACATTTTAAACAAATTCAAAAAATTCTTTTAAAAAATCAAAGTAAATTTTTTACAATATGTAGATTTCCTAGCACAAACGCTTGTTTTTAAAAACTTAATCCAAATACATTAGAATGATTTTGACACAGGGTCAGAAGAAACGCAAAATAGTATAATACCGTCATTGATCAGAAAAACTTGCAAGACTTGTTGAAACCTTGACGAAGAAATTTATGAACCAACGGTCAACAAAAATTTTCTATAAATAAGTAACATCTCTCTGACGAACTTGCAAGTTGATTCCATTATATCTTTTAGAATTTCTTTAGTTCATTATACAAGTACTCCATGAATGGCCATAACAAGTGCTATTTTATTATCTCATTGTACTCATCTCATTAACTTTATACTCATACAAAATGAGGATGAGGAGGTTGCGAAATTGAAGGTCTATTTCTGTGGCAAGGCGTCTCAACTCTAGAGCACTAATATTAATCAGAGTAGTAGCAAGTTACCCGGGTCGAAAGGTTTGCTTTCACAGGGCTCGTTTTTATCTTTCTCTTTTCTGTTGGCTGACCTAAACTGTGTTATCTTACTGTGAAAGAAATTGTTATGGTATATTATTATTACGATGTAACTATTATACTTTTAGTTATTATACCTTAGGCGTCTATGTAGACTAATTCAATTAAGTCATCGCTCCACATTCAAAACCACCCTGCTGCTGTTTGCTAGCCCTATGATAACAAGAAACGTGAATAGAATCATTCTCTATTTCAAACCAGGCAGTCCCGTAAGGGAAATCTTTTAGTTTGTTTTCTAAATCTGTGTAAACAAAGAAAATAATTCTTTCCATACTTTCAAATGCGTGGAAACATTAAATCTCGAATTCTAATCTAAAGACACGTAAACGAAACAGTTTCTACTACTATAGTACATAGAGAAATAAACTTTTCATACTCTGTTTCTAGTCTGGTTTTTCATCTCGGTGAAAGCTTGAAATTACACGAGAAGTTGAAATTACAGTTTTTACTTTTATGTCATTCTTTTACGCAACTAGCCGGACGGATGACACGGAAGAATTAGACCTTGATGTGACACATGACCCACATTGCTTTTTATAGCTTTCTTAAGGATAGGTAAATATAGCCTGATAAGCTTTCTTCGTATTTCACAATTTTTGTATTTCAACACGCCATGTATGTTATAGATATTTTGTGGTATACACGTATACAGTAAACCAACGTTTATTGCTTAACATGAATGAGAACATGACATTTCATTTCTTTCTTGCTTATTTCTAATAAGAAACAGAAATACTTTGTAAAATATTTGTATTATATTTTGGCATTATTTGTATTCTCATTAATTTGTTATTTGAAGCAAATCTTCCAAAGAAAACAAAAGTATTGAGTTCCATTCGAGCAAACATTCCCATTTTACTTTGTACCTAATTGATCGTTTTCAACATTCTTACTTTTCTAAAAATATACTTTTCTTCATATACAAGTCTTGCGTAAAAATACCTAAGGATTTAAAAAATTCAACTGACAAACATTAAAAGCACCCCTACTACTATTGTACACCAAATATACCTATTATTACACAATTTTCCAAACCAGATTTCTTAACTTGATAGTATCTATTTCAACCTCACAAAAGTCTATAGAACAAACAACTCCATGTAACTTTTTAATACATTAATTGAGATTAATCGCTGCTTGCGGGTGGGAAAACATATGGATCTTGATAAAAATGCCTCAACCTGTCACTGTCACTTCTGTTCTGTTAGAAATCTCACAAGTAAAGAAAACAAAAAAATTCGATACTTCCCTTCCTTTCTAAATTTTATATTCCTCTCAGTTTCCTACTTACTCTTGTATAAATTTGTTCATACGAAACAACAAAGGACTTTCTTTTTCTACTTAGGAAACACTTTGTTTCACTTTGAACACGGAGACAAAATGAAAAACAGCTGTCAGACATTGTATTCTTTAGCTCTTGTAAAAAAACTTGAATTTGTCACTTGACACTTCTATTTCTGGGTGAAAGATAGATAAAAGTAAGTACAGAACCCGTACCCTTGTCGCGTCATGTATTAAAAAACAGGTCAGAAAGAATTCTGTTGGATTTCAACTTGTCTATATGCATGCAACTATACATAAAATCGTTTAAAACACACATAGTCCAGTCATGCTGGCTGGTTTGGTTAGTATTTTTGTTTGGTCTTGGTGATCCGTAAGAAGTCCTTAGCACTGCATAATTCATTAGACAAGAGAGAAAAGAAACTGAACGTTTGAGAGAAAAACTTTGCCTTACTTAACTAACGTAAAACCAGCATTTACATCATCATCATCATCTTGGTGTTGAGTGAGACTGAACTAGATTGGAAGTTTGAAGATCATTCCCTTTGCTTTCAAAAGAACACCCTAACAAGGAGATTTAACATGAACCAGGATGGGAAAGCTAAATGATTTGATTAGTGAGTGAAATTTGTTACTTTGACATCTCTACTTAAATCCCTAAATTCTATCTTCTAATCTTATATTCATCTTAATCAGAATATATATCTCTTTAACATTATACCCGCATATACTGAGCTGTTTAACAAAATACCAGATTTTTATATTTCCGTAAATTTTCAACGAGTTTCCGGAGTAAAATCTCATCCCCAACTATACTACTTGTAAGTCTAAGGAGTAGTGCAGAAAAACAAGAGAAATGTCTTGCGACTCTGTGGCATTACAAAATTCGTTATACTCTGAGTCCCATAAGTCTTTGTAAGAGAAACAAAAATTAGATTTTTGATTATTCCTATTACTCACTTCATTTGCAAATATTCATTTTCTTCTAACATTGTCATTTGTTAACTTTTTCTAATCATATATAAAGTCAGACGGTCTAAAAGGGTTTTAAACAAAATTTCAGCCGAGATTCTAGTCAAGATTCGACACCTTTTTGTTTTGCTCGAGAGTAAGGAGAAAATCCTTTAGGTGCACTATATCCTAGTGATGATAATATCTCATGCTCTACTTCTGTCACTTTAGGTTTAATGCTAGACAATTTAGTATGTCTGTCGAATGTATTATTATGTGTTATATATGCTCATACTACGTTTCAGTGGTAGTGAGAAGTAAATGTTGACAAATACGAAGTAGTGGTAGTGGTAGGTTAATAGGGACAGAAACGCCTGGATAAGATGGGGACGACACGGTCATGATGCGACTAAATGATGAGGAGTTTTCTCCTTTGTGTCTCTGTGCTTTATTTGTGATATCGATTCTTAGAAAAACAGTTGAGGCATTTCTGTGCTGACTTTCTCCCCTTCTAGTGACATTAAGACATCCTTTCCTGATCCATTACTCTAATTTGACATTGGTTTCTGACTCTGAACTGAAAGTCTCAGGTGACTTACATTTAATCTTTAGGGTTTTCCTTGCCACAATCGGCTTCTCGTTGAGCCATGGATTTTCTGCCTTGCAGGATATCGTCATCTCGTCATCATGGATCTCTGGCTTGTATGCGAAGTTATGGAGTGTCACGTTGTCTGCATCCGATCTCTATTTCAGAAAAGAGGAAACAATTTTGACAGTTTAATGCTTTATGTCATAAATATGTCAGGACTTCTTCTTAATAGAACGAATGTTGGTATTAACCAACATTTGCTCTATTAAGAAGAAACCATCACGAACTAATTTACTTCCGTTTCTTTGAAACGAATCTCAGCTGAAATATACTATCTTAATTTTTTCTAGTGCATATCTCATATTATAGTAATTATTTAGCTGTCATGTCTTGCCCTTTGAGATGGAAGTTGTAGGGCTTACACCTACATGATCTAAAAAGGCTTAGAATACGACCTACGACTCAGATCACTAATTCTGAGAATTATAAGAAAAACATTGCTCATGTTATTATACTTCCGTAATTCCTAACGAAAACAGTCGTAGGAAACACTATTATATAAATCCCAAGACTAAAAAGATTAAAATATAGTAAAGTAAAATTTTTCTATTGATATGAAAAAATGGGATCTAATAGTGATTCCAGCTTACAATTTTTTTAACGAATTTTTCTCAAAATGAAAAAAAAAATATCTTCTTTATATCATGCATCACTCAAGAATTTACTGTTGGCTGCATAAAAAAAGTGAAATAGGTTCTAACGTACAAGACTTGGAACTTTTGGAAACTTAGATGTTGAAAACGTAGTCTTGTATTGCTTCCATAGAAAATTGGAATGAGGAGTGTTGAAAATTGAGAATTGGGGTTCCAGAAGATTCATGCTCGCAACTTTTAAGCAAATACATTCATATACCTAAACATGTTGGCTAGCTCTTTGGCATTATGGTATTATTGGGAAAGTAAGTGGCTCTGGGACCAATGTTATATTATATTTTCCAAATGGGAAAAGTTTCTTTGAAAAGTTGCATTTCACTGGAAGAAGACTCTCTTGGAGTATAGTAGCATCTTGTTAACTCGAACTTACGACAAGCACTATGACATAAGTCGTTGTATCGCTCTTTACTGAGCAGCATGAAGTACGATATGAAGCAATACCAGCAGTCATTGTATATTGCATTGGTTTAATATTTATGCAGAGAGTACATAATGTAACTGTTGCAATGACAGAAATGCTCAAGAAGTGCTTAAAATCATGTGAAAGCCGAACCTTCTTCTCTCAGTCCTCAAGGAAGATTTATTATGAAATATTATTATTACCGTTTGATACTTGGGACCAATGCGCTTCTGCATTTTCCATAATTCCATTTTGACAGTTGGATAAGCCCCTGTCGTCTTGCAAATAAGGGTGTACTCATCCCCTGCTGTCATCTCATCTGGAACCTCCAGGTCTACACTCTTTACTCCCACTAGAAATACAAAATCCAATTCCATAAACTACGTCCAAATAAGTAAAGCGCACTCTTTTTTTACCCGTCATAATATCATCGTTTACTCTTGTGCAAATATGATTGGCAAATTATTAAAAATAAAAATAAACACAAATAAGTTTCATCCTGACAAAATTGTCAGTGCGTTTGACGCTTCCAACACTTATTTACCTTAAATTTAAATTCTAAAAAGCTCAATAATGATGCCAATTTAGCAACTGGCAATAAACTGTAAATTTGCCAATTTCACATTCTAGTTTTTATGTTCTTTCAAGCTAATGAAGACAGAGATTTCGTCCTGACCGTTTCTTTTCTTGCATGTATATTTTTGTGAAATTCGAGGCCAAACGTAAAGACTCGCGTTTTGAATAGTTCCTGCAGCAATAACATATTTTACTTTTTCCTTTTGCATCACAACCGTTTCGTATGAAATATTAGTCGAGTTCAATTACAGTACAGGAAAGGAAAATGAGATTTTTTAAAAGTCTTGACGATGCGGCGGCGAAGAATTATTTCAAATGGTAAGTTTTTATTTTGACTGGCTGACTGCATTTCATTTTGTCAACTATACATCCTACGGTAGAGGGATTCTATATTGAATCTACATCCTACGTGTAAGTATTCACAAGATTCTAAATTGATATAAAATATAAACTTTTCTTTATTTTCGTGGGAATCAAGTTACTAAATAAGTCTATTCATACTTACCTAAATGTGTAATGAATTAAGTAATTTGAGAAATTTGCTTGAAAAGGCTCCACATGTATATCTCGTATGTATTTAACTACGGCATTTCTATTATATAATAGTTTTTAGCATATTTCATGTTTTTTTTCGTTTGATCTTCCTTCGTAATATTACTCTTGCATTTTTGCATACAATTTCAAATCAGCTTTTTCTTATGCATTTTTAAGTCTTCTAAAAAATCGTAATAGTAACCTGGGTTATTGAAAGAGTTGATTAACTTTTAGAAAATGTAAGTGACTCATATTTTGAGAATCACAAGCTTTTATTGCTTCTATACTTCCTCGATTATATAAATAATTGATTTGACGCAATGCCACGCTAAAATATATGCCTTATATCAACCATTTATTCTATTGACATTAGGAATACTGTACCATCTCTCACGGAATAAAACCCAACCGATATTACCATTTCAAGCGTTTGAAAGTCAAAATGTTGCTAGATGGAACATACCTAATACTTTGAGAGTTTTTTCAATGACAATTTTCATAGGAAATTCTGTGACAAATTGATGTTTTTTTTCTATAATCAAATTGACTTTTCTACTTCCTGTTTATCTTAAAATTGTAGCTCAACATTTATGGTAAACATGTAATTTGCTAGAGGAGATCCTATGAGATTTAAGTTGCCAAAAGTAAAATATCCTTTCATGAAAATTCGTTTTCATTTGAAAGGCTTTAGATGTCAAAAAAATCAAAATATTATTCAGTCCAAAATGTATATTTGCCCTTCGATCCTGTTTACTCTTAAAACTAGTGGCTTTCAATGGAAAATTCCAATTATAAATAAAACGTAGAAAATCTGAAAAACACCCTGTGATAATGTAACTTAGTTTATTTTTTCAACTTCTTCATATCAACATATTTTAAACTTTCAGACTATTTTGCTTTTTAAGGGAACAGATCGTATCTCAGACTCTAATTAACCGTGCAAAAGCTAAAAATTCAAACTGGGCAGAACTTCCACGAGATATTTGCAAGAGCCCTCAAACAAGTACTTACGTTTCAGCATAGGAAAATTTGCAACTTCAGAATTTTCGTTTCATTTTATACCTACATTCTTATCAAACCTTCTACATGCATACATTATAATTACCCTGTCATTAGTCAACCATAGGACTTCAATAAACTGCCGATTCCCTTGCTCGTTAAAAGCCCAAAAACCTTTGTCTACACAAATGTAGAGACGTGATCAAATACAACCAAATCGAATTCTATTTCATGCCAATGCAACTGTAAACTTTTAATTAGGACAGGGACATACAATAAATATCCAGATTGACACTGTGCGAAATGGCTTTGCTCTCGTTGTTGTTTGAAGCCTGACATGTGTATAAGTCAGATGAATGTTTACTTCCCAAGTCTATTATGCGTAATTCATTCGTAGCATAATTATTCCCAATAACATCATAACTCGTATCGATCATTACTCCATTCTTCAGCCACTTCACGTCTGGAAGTGGCTTCCCTAGAAAAACAAAACAAAAAAAGCATTATTAAAATGAACTCGGTTTACCATGAAATATTGCTTGGAATTGAAAATAAGCATATCATTTCTGTCTCAGGATATTGTAAATATTTATCTTTACACTGAACTAATCTTTCATAATATCGAGTTTTCTCTTAACTATTGAAAAACAAATAGAAAGTGTCGATATAAAAGTGTACGCTGGTATACACAAACGTCTGTGCCTAAGGACTTATATAGGCTGTTCGCATCTCATTGAGATAGCGGTGGTGAAAGTTGCTGAAGTAGATTGATTAGAATGCTCATCGTGTTCATGGGAGGAGCAGAGTTTCTCATCATAGTCGTTTTTACTACAGAAGACACACTTAGCCAACTAATATATGAACACTATGTGTGTGTGTATATATATCCTATGATCTCCATGGCATGGGGATATGTGGGTGGATGAAGACAGATGAGAAGTGAACACTTTTCTCACTGCATTGCAGATTCTTTACGATCCGAATAACTAGCAGAAAAGTCGTGTATAGAGGTATGAGTTGTAAGTAGTAGTATTAGTAATACTAAAGAGTCAGTGAATTGCGAATGGGAAAAGTAAACTATACTTTAATAATACTTAGGTACTATACAAATCTGCCATCCATCCACCTTAGATCAGAAAGCCATCTCTTTCAGCAAACTTTCACCAAATCCTTATAGGGAAAAGCTTGTAGTGGTACTTGGTTGGAAAGCCATCATTTTATGGAACTCTTATAAGCACGAACTGGTTTGCAATTGGCATTGATACACCTATTCAGTTTGTGGTGCGTAGTAGTAGTAAGATTATATGAAAACTTGGAACATTGAGGAGAAAGTAGTAAGAATTTTATTCTACTTGTTACAAACAAGGTATTGCAAGTTAAAGCGTATAGTTTTTACCTCGACAATTTTTTACTTACCTCCATAAGCACTGCATGCAATAGTTACATTTTGCCCTTCTTGGTAAGGTCCCATGTAGGTGATATCGGAATGTTGACTTGAAGGAACCATTTGTTGGTCGGAAATGGGTCGGGAAGGGGAAGTATCGCGGATTTCCAAATGTGTCGGTGGCTCTAAATTTAAGAAACGAGTGAAAGAGTTTTACATTAAATGACTCTAAGAGTCTTTGAAATTATTCATAAATCTGTTAAAACTCTGCTACTAACACAAAATCCTAAAGGCTGGAAAATTTAACAGTTGCTGTAAAAATTAGGTACAATGCAATTCAGCTAATGAAAATGTTCAAAACTTGATTCCTTTGGGAGTAGTTTTAGTTCTAGTACTCTACTATTCGTTACAGGAAACGGAAGCATTAAAAAGTCTGCGTGCAGTAAAGAGTAAAATATTCAAACGTTGGGTCTTTTACTCCCAAGACGTTGTAATAAATGTACCTAAAAGTCAAACTCAATTCTGGGAGGGGTAATGATAAATCCTGTAGGTCAGTTTATTATAGCAAACTTCTTGTTGTATAATTATATATACATTTGTTAAACCTTGTAGAAGCAATCAGTATGATGTAAAACATTACTTCATGTGTGTGCTTTATTATATGTTAATGATATGTCTAAAATTTGATGGATGATTTCAGCATAGGAGTATTATTATCTAATTTTTAAATTTAGCTTCAAATTAGTTTTTAGAAAATTAGGTCGGGCAAAAGGGAAAAGAAGATACGTAAAAAATTTAATAGAAACGCAGCGAGTTTTCATTTTAATGAATTTTAACAAAAACACAAGATTTGACTGAAAGTCAGTACATCGAACTTTTCTGTAAGACTTTTACAGCCATCAGACGCATCATCGGTTTCAAAAGTGGGGAAGCTAAGCATAAAGATATTTCCGATCAGCTAATGATTTCCCATAAGTATATAGTACGGCTGTTTGGATTATACTGGAGAAGTGAATTGCACTTAATGAGGTGGAAATGCATGTAACTGCAGTAGAAAAAACACACCTTAAAAGGATTTTTACCTTACCTATAACTTTCAACCGAATGACAGAATTAGTAGTGGGTGAGTTACGATAATCCACCCGACATCTATAAACACCAGCGTCGCCAGCTTGGATATCTCGTATTATTAAAACCGGGGACCTCCGTCCGTTAGGCCATATCCGAAAGTAAAGCCGAAGACCCCAGTCATTCTTCAATGTCAAATGTCGTGGCTCCTCTTTTTCATTTCTAGAATCGTAGCTATAAACACAAAAATGAAGATACATCGTGTTACTAAACACTTATAAACTATGTGCTACTGTTACTTTGAAGGTACTCAACATCTTAAAATACCCAAAATACGTCATGTCATATCTTAAAAAATCTTCTATTACATATATACCCTTTTATATAACTAGTATAAATGTAAAAATCTCCTGAGCCTGAATTCACCAGAAAAATGTATCCCTAGCTAAATCTACGGGAACGAATTGGCCTACCGTGTCAAAAGTCGAAAATATTTGCATAGCCCGTCTAACCTTATGCTACATGTAAGTAAATGGCCTTCTCTCACTTCCTTTAAGAAACGCTTAGCAAAGTTTTATCCTAAAAGATCTAAGGTCTACCACCGGATGTTCACAATACTGGAGCATATCACGCAATGACCCGTGGCCCTCTTGGAAGAACTACACCTTTGTACTTAAATCTTAATCAATGCATGCATGAAAGTTCCTAATTAGGAATTGGGTGCAAATAGTGGGTTAACGGAAACTTGACCCTGGATGAAATTCCAAGTAAATTGCTTGCTTTAAGGTTAACTCGTTTTTACTTCATTTCATCTGATTCACATTTTTATGTATCCTTGATACATTTAAAAATAAATGAACTCTTATTTTTCATAACATAACCCTGTAACTTAATGTATACCTAGATACAAACCACGCGTGGAAAACTTGGCTCATCAACCGAAACCAAACTAAAAAAGTAACAACTGCTTCAACACGTGTAGCCACAAGTTAAAACACGAACTAATAAGTCCTGATTCCACAATATCTATAAGCATAATCGAAAAATTGAAGCTTTTTTAAACTTGACTACCTATATTCTTGTGTTAAGTTTCAAAAGGAAAAGCTAGCAAAAGAAGCTTTAAATGTATCAACACATGAACAAAACACGGAAACAATTTGTTTCTGTTCCTTTTGGACTGGCAAACAAATGAAAATAGAATAAAAAACTATATTCTTTTTTTCCTTGCTAAGCTTCCAGTTCAACATCCTAGCTCCTATCATACTAGATAATAATGATAAGAAGTACAAAAGCTCAGCAGAAAATTCATTGAGTGTGTTCAATGTATGTTTGTTTGTCCCATAAATAAACTAAGAAGTGGAAGGTTAAAATGAGATTCAATTAGGAACATTGCCTTTCATTTTGCAGAGCTTTCTAAGCCCAAGCTTGAATTCAATATTACCTTCAATTCTCCCTTCTTCATGGTACATACACCCAAGTCAAAATAATTCCCAATGCTATGGTCTTTATATACAACTCATACAGAAGTAACAAGAAGATATCTTTATACAAGCGTGAAAAATATCTAACAAACAATACCGTCTTTAACTTCTAACTACAATGTCATAATCATTGAGACTATAGCCTTGTGTTTAAAGGGCTCTTGTAGCAACGATCCCATAGGATTTTACCCGGAATTGAGAGTGAAGAGAGAGTGTGTCTAGGTTGTAATAAAAATAATAGTAATAATAATGGCAAACAGAACAGACCAAGAAACAGAACATATAGAACAAATAATAATAAACGTCATAAAAAAGAAAGAAACGCTCTAGCATGAATGACAAGATGGAACAAAGGTGCTCTCTCCAAGGAAAAAAAATAGAAAAGATAGCCAACCCAGGCAAAGGCAGACCAGAAGAACTACTTGTCTACTACTAAGACTTGATACTCTCTTCTAGCTTGGTCTCCTAGCTCTTTGAAAGAGGTTGAAGAATCCTTTGTTCCAGAAAAAGTACAAGAATAAAAAGTTATTATTTCTTGTAGCGTTTTGTACCATCTTACTCGTACCAATGAATTTGGCTTGGAAACATGAAAGTAGTAAAAGGTAGATAGGCAGATCTAAGTGATGTCTAGAAAAGAATCTCGAAGAGATGGATACATTATTTTATTATTTATGTGTTGAAGATCCACACTATTATCAAGATATGGTATAGTTTATATAAATCCTATCATTCTAACTACTTTTCTTTACCCGACTCTAGAGTTGCCTTGTTTTCACTTAGGTATTTTTCCCTTGGAGAAAGTAACCTTCTCTTATTGTTAAAAGTAAGTAGGAAAGGCATAAGGTGGAAGGTCTTTGGATGAATCCAAGTAGCAAAACATACTTGTTCATAGAATAGCAAAAGATATCTTTATTTCTTTTGTTACTTCCTTGCTTACTTTTATCGATAGTTATTTTCTTGTTTTTTCTTCATTTTTTTTCTTTCAATGCCTATATATCTACATTGTTAGGATTACCTGTAGATCGGAGCTCCAGAGGAGTCTTTGAACCATAAAATCATAGCTACATCATCAAGAGCTCCAATAGGACATGGAAGTTGGCCAACATTGTTTGCAACACTTGAGATCTCTCGAACTGTAACAACAACAATAACAACAATAACGATAAACATTTTCTACAGGTAGGAAAGGAAAGCACTGTGAAATACTAGAAATAATAGTTTGAGTATTGTGAACAAGGTTAAAGAAAAGCATAAGTTGTTGGTCGGTTCCTCAATAATGTGAGGAAGTTGAGATTCTCTGATCATCCACGTACATGGATTATTTTACGGAAGGGTAAAGATTTAAGTGCGAAGTAGAACGGGGAAGAAATGTTGAAAAAATAGAGTTCATAGTTTGTACTAGACGTGAAATTGAAAGGTGAAGGGTAAAGTTTAAAGCGAGGGGGAATAATTTTGGATTTCTGGAGTGTGTTAAATGTAAAGCTAAGGAATTTAGACTAAATTCCTGGGGACAATTTGTTGAGGTTTCAGGTTGATCTGAATTACTAGTTGAGATTTATTATATGGGTACTTACGTTTATTCGAGAATGAAAAATTATCACAATTTGCCTTCCAAATTAGAATGAGGAATGTGAATACGGAAGATGAGCAAATGTAAAGCTTCATCAACATGCTTTGTTTGTATGTATTATATTATCTAGACTTCGAATCGAGTTCCAACTTACACGAGGTTTTTGGATAAGACAGAACAAAATAACTTGTGAGAATGTGAAAGCATTAGGTTCCCCTAGAGTATTAACCCTTCTTATTCTTGTCGGATTCCCATTAACAGAGATTTTATGGGGATTCAGTTTTGGTTTACACAAATATGTGCATTATGAGGAGAGGCTTTTGAATCCAAACGAAACCCTTCCACAAGGGGAGATATTTAGAGATTTGCTTAGAAATAATTATTGTTTACGTTTTACAATACCTTATAAAAGTTTAAATAAAATTTTATTCTATATTCAATTTTATCCAGTTGTTGCAGTTATAAAACTCGCTTTTTGATTTCATCAAATCCTTTACCTTAGGTACAACTAACCCATGCGACGAAAAACAGATATAACATACAACGGAAACGCAGCACTGTAAAAACTTAAATATAATTCTCACTCACAACAAAAAACCTCACAGAATCAGATGGAAGTCAAGAAGTTCAATTTAGTCGAAGAAGTTTGAAAAGTGTGGTGGTTGTTTTAAGAGGTCACAAATGAAACTGCTGAAGTGCTTATGTAAAAATCTGGTTCTTCTTTTCGGCAGCTTTTGAAGTCTTTTCCCCAAATGAAGTTGTTTGTAGTGCTAGTACATGAATGCTGCATGAATGTCGTAACCACTTCGACAGTCCACTGGGAGAAACATCTTGAAGTTTTGTACATTATGGTAGAACTGTCTTTTCTGAGTTGCATTCCAATAGGTTTGAATCAGCGTGTATCTGCAGTACAGCAATAACCCTTAAGTGAAGTTTCAGGGATTGCGGTTTATTTTGCCCCAAGTCTTACTTTTTTCGCAAATCTTTTTGTCTCCTAGCTGGTTGCCCAATTGTAGATAAGGTAAAGTTCAAGCCAGGTTATGTTAAGGTTGAAAGTCAGAAGACAGATTCTCAGGAATCCTTAAGTGCCTCAGTTGTTTGATTTATTTTGCGAACCAAGAATAACTAATTTTTTAAGTCATAGATAGGTCAGTGAACTACTTCGTCAATTAATAATACATGTCCACTATAATTTAAGTCTAGACGCAAGAGTCTAGACTGAATTTAAAATTAAAAAATTAGTGACAAGTCCATAGGAAATAAGTGTAAAAACCGGAATACTTGTATTAGTATGCTTTGTATGTAGAGTACCCTTTTCAAGCTTTTGCCATCATGAATTATTATGACAGAAAAGGGCAACAAGTCCATTATGCAGTTGAATACAAATTTGCTATTTATTCCGAGTCCGGCCATGAAAAACTATCACCTCCACTCACTCCAGAGCCTTGAAAGAATATTATGAATGAACTCTCGCTTGTCAGTGAAGCACTACGTTTTTAAAAACATGAATGAATTATGAAAAGTTACTTTATTCACGATAAATATTAACACCAATGTTTTTCGCACGCAGTGTGTAGGGTCTTATTTTATTACTAAATAAACTCAGTTACCAAATAATTTAGCCAAGTGATTGCGATTCCTTCTTTATAAACTAGTTAAAGTGTATGTACGAAACTAATGGCTAAACAAAACCCTACGGAGTTGTGTTCGAACAAATAACACTACACAACTTATTATTGGACTTTCGCCCGATTTTGAACAGGAACAGATTGAACAACTGAATCGTGAAGAATCTATGGAAGATCTACAAGCAAACATTCAAATGATCAGCATATAATGCGAGTACATCTTATAATACAACCATATAGACATTTTATTTCTAGAAGAGTGAGTTCAAAACGAAGAGGCTTCAGCTTTAACTGCACTTATAATGATTTCTAAGAAAACGATACATGTATTATTATAAACAAGTATAAACAGCGGGCATAGTAAAATAAAACCCGAAATCGGGAAGATAAGGTTGAGGAGGTAAACCCCGCTATAACATAAAATAACACCACTACTACCACCACACAGCAGCCTTCCATACCATATTCGATGCATGAAGAGATGAGATAGAAGTGATAGACCCTCAAGCCCTCAACCATTATGTTATGCTATGCAACCGGTATTTCCTTAAGTTTAACTTGGCACATTCAACTAAAAAGAATCTTTATGGGAGTTGATACAAAACATAGGACAAGATGCATCTGTTTCGTTAAAAAACATCAGGCGAAGAGAAAAAACAACAAGCTGAGTTGACTTTTTTTTCAAGGCATGCGAAAATATTTTTGTCCTCTGAAGTCTGAAAATGTCGAGGTGGAAAGTTCGTAGCAAGGAAAATACTACGGTATTAGTATGCACACTAGGAATTCCACCCAGCTTAGTTTAGAAACATGTACATTCGATTAGATTGCTAGTAACTATAATGGCATCTTTCGTGGTTCTTGAATAATAGTAGCAGTGACTCAACATTTAATAGTCAGTAACGAGAAATATTTCCATTTTTGGCATCTGACAGCCTTCCTTTTCATCATTAGATATTTTTTGCCCTTTTCATCATCACATAAGCATTTCATACAGAAGGATTATGATTTGAATGAATGACAAGGCTTTCCATAATTTGAATTTAAGATGGAACGAAAGGATTTTACACAACTTTAGTACCCACACATGTATCCTAAGGGCTCTTCAACTTTCCCCTGACAAAATTGATATTGAAGTTGAACGTCCGTGTGGGTCTCAGATGTAGGAAACAGTGAGTAAACTGAGGAAACCACATTGATTGAAATTTTCAGACCCGTGTGTCCAATTCAGCTGCTTGTACCCTTACTATCCAAAACGTGCGGTTTCCTTTCCATAAATTTTCTAATCTGGTTCTGATTTCATCGTTTACATCAAATCAAAAATCTACAGAAAGTACCTATACACAATCAAGTGGACTAGCTGTACAAAAAAGTTTATACTAAAAAGTATTGGAATCCAGCAGACCAAAAAATTAGGTTACTTAACCTATACGTCGCGTCGTGGTCATTCGATCAAAGATCAAGCTGCCCTAATGCTGGTGTTGAAGAACGATCTCTGAGTTGAACTAACCGAACTACCGAAGTAGCAATGACAAGTTTGATTGAAGTGCCTGTATAAATGAGAAATGACATCAAATATGAAATTCTGTATAAATCTCACTGCAATAATAATATGATCTTTTACAACCGTACCTAAGACTGGTTTAAAGGGAACCACTCATAATAAATAAAATCCACAGAACTTTTTAGCATTTTATTGATCTCATATCTCAAGTCAAGTGATTTGGCCTCTATTCTCGATTTGTGGAGACAGAAGTTAAATTTGAAAGAGTCAGAAAGAATAGTGTCAGATCGGGACTTTCATGGTATAAGAGAACTCTTTGCAAAAATATTCTTTCTCGTCCCCAAAGACTTTCTTTTATTCCCTTTCTTGGCTCCCACTTCACTTTTCAAAGTTTGTTGGTCCGATGCTACATTCAAGTATAGTTATCATCATCCATCGATATATGAAAAGGACTCAACCAAGACTCTTGGTGGAACTAGAAGAGAAAAAGCTTCCAGTGGTGCCAGTGGATAATATTACCCTCCATGTCCTCAATGTCCTGATAATACTTGCACAAACATATCCCATGTCTCTTATAAAACTAGTACCTCTAGCAGTCAGAAATCTCCAATCACAAGTACAAGTGCCACAAACCAAGAAAGTCCTTTGGATTTGCTTCGATGGAAAGATACTTTGACTTGACGTGCTTACTGCTTACAGAACAGCAGATATTCCATATCGTTTCTGGTATTACTGATGGATATATGTGAACTATTCTTATTTTCTATGGAAGTCGTAAACTAAAATAACTCGAACTCGTCTAAGGGAAATGCTATAGGTCTGAATAAGTAGTAAGTAGATGCTCGGGAGATTCGTGCCTATCTGTAATCTAACATCTTGGAAATCTGGATGTTTAGTTGGTAACAATCTATCTTCGGAAGATGTCTATCTGTTTTCATATTATTCTCTGATTTCCTTCTTTTCAACCACCAAATACTTTCTTGCTCTCAATCAATATAGGCTACCGTAAGTTGTAACTGTGTCATAGAAGCATGATTGCATCTACACTCACGATTTGGTAGTTGGTAGTGGCATTACTGTGTCACAAAGACCACAGGGACAGATTTGCACGTGTCTGAATCCAAATCCCAATTCGAAGTCTCAGTCTCAGTCAAGACTAAGACCTACTAAGACAACTCTGTGTCCTCTATTTGTACGTCTCTTCTTCACCCAACTTTCTCAACCAATTCTTATATAGTTCGAAGCTTCATCTTTCAGGTATTGTCCTAAGCAGGCTAGCAGTAGTCTAGGGACAAATCCTTTCTCAATTTCTGCACAATCTTTGAAATTTACCCTTCTGACTTTGAAATCCTGTCTCTGCAGATATTCTTCATTTTTAACTCCTTTCTAAAAGTTATTGGGTTTTTGCCCCTTTCTTTTTCAATTTATTTATTTTGCCCTTGAACTGTCAGTTAAAGATTGCCATTTCCTTGCCTTTGTGTTATCTCTTATCTGGTTCGATCTACTATTCTAATGCATATGAGTTAAGGCAAAAGACTTTGCTGACTGAATTTCTAATTTTTTTAGTTTTTAACTTGTCTAATATAGTTTTGCTGATTACAAATTTAATTGAAACATCGATTTCCAGTACTGATTTACCTTTCTTGGAACACACATACACATGGACTTGTTGGTTACTTTGTTTAAGATGATATATGATATTTATAATATTTAACAAATAATATATTACAATATAATAAATACTTATATTATAAGCAATAACAAGCGTGAAAGCTTATTGAAAGAGTGGACTTTGACTCCCGTTTAGCAATGTATTCCAATGACAGGAAACAATAGTGCTAATCATGCTGACAAACGAATTTGTATCAACCACATTACCACAAATAGGTTTAGGTTTCAAGTGGATGCAATATCATTAAAACTTTGTATTTTTTTATAAAATAAAATGAGCAAATGAATTAAAATAAGCATGGAATGTCAAGTAGACATCAAGTGTGAAAAGTATGCCTGACTCTATTGTCTTGCCCTAAATCCTTGCTGTAAGGTTATAATTTATGCATACTCTTGCATAATGGCCTTATTTTGGCTGTTGTATTTTCTCAAATTGACTTATGTTAAGACTTAACAAGCAAAAACTGGAAATGGCAACTGTGACTGTATTTTATTTATAGCAAGTAAAAATCGATGTGCGACTGATTGTAAGATTGTAACATACTTCCCCATTGACTAAGAGGCAAACATGGTGGTAAAGTAAATTAAAATGACATTTTTTATAGACTACACTTGACTTCTAATGATCCCATCTGCTTGTATCAGGGCCCATCTGTACTCTATTTTCACGATGTTTGCAGCCTCATCGATCGGTAGCCAAAGATATTTTTCATGCTCTCTGGAAAGTTGTATGACCTTGCAACACGAATACAGTTTCGCAGGCCAAAGCGCCACTTTCTTGAAGACGTTGGACCGATTGCGGTACTAAAATATTAATCAATGTGTACCATAAACTTTTGTGTTTATTGCAGTCCAACATTCATTCGTAGGAATAGGATCACTTACCTCGAAATAAATTCTCGAGTTCAACAGTTGGTAGTCTGTTTCAATTAAACTAGTTTCTTCGTCAGTCTCCCTCCGTGCAGTTTCAATTTCAGTCTCAATCAGTGCCGTCTTGCTTCCCTGGAGTTGGCAAAAATAGAAATGCTATTTAGATATTAGCGAAAAAAGGTTGAGAATATGCTTCATATAAAAGTATAAAAAAATCGAGTAAAGTTACAAGTGCTTTGTTACTTGCGAAATATGAGTTAACATTACATACCTTTTGGAGGACTCCAGTCATTTTCTCGAGACTTTTTTAGGAGAAGGTATTCAGTAGTTTGACCAATAGTTCTGTAAATGATTAACCCACGGACGAAATCTGTCTTACGTATTCCCTCCATTGGTTTTGATTAAAATCTTGAACTTTGGCCAGCACGGGCTACTATAGATTGACCAGGTTCGGTACTTTAGGGCTGAGGTGTTGTTACTTTTGATGTATTTTGTGAAAAAAATTAAATGCTTGCCGTCCAGTATGTACTTCTTAACTGTTGTTTTTTCTTACGTAACTCGGTACTTTATACACCGATGGAAATTTGACGTCAATAAATGCAGACAAACCCTCAAGTCAAACTCTCTTGATGCATACAAACATATTTAACATGAGACAAGCGAATTAACAATTATATACTTAAGCATATTAAGAATCGTTCAAATTGTTTACCTATTAAATCATATTAAGACTAAAAGACCTGCTCTTTTCATTCAAATGGTTTCTACCATGCCTTAATTATTCTTGATGATTTGCTATCATACTTAAA
>JAQGAA010000725.1:0-19731 GCA_034696425.1 Isotoma viridis
TTAGCACCATTCGACACGTAAAATAATAATATTCGAGAAGGGCTATAGTCGGGTAGACTTAGTGACGATCTCAACAACTTATGACAAGGCTTTTTGTAACCTCTATTACAATGCTACTTAGAATTGCAGAACAAATAAAATGTTTAAACATTATGCAAATGACATGTTCATGTATTTCTAAATGTAGGAACACCAAGTCTGTATGGACTATTATCAAGTAGTCTGCCATGAAGACATTGGAACAAACCCTTACGGAAACATTTACGAGTTGATGAAACTGTCATCAGGTCATAAAGGGGCTGGACTAGATGCTGGTAAGGTTTCTTTTGTAGATCCAGATCTTGCTGACAGAAATACCCTTGGTGATGATTTCCAAGTTGATGAATACAACAACAACCGACTCGCAACTTCGCAAAATGCTTTAAACTACCAATCTTCAAAATCTAACCGGAAATCGTCAAGCGACATTTTTTACAAGCCACAACCAACAAAATACACTACTACAACAACTACAACTACTACTCCAAAGCCAAGACCATCATCATCTACTACTGCTGCCCCACTGATATTCAGAAGCCCAATACCCACACATGAACCAAGCACTTCTGCCACTCCAAGAAGACCATCGTTGGAAACATTCGAAAGTTACGAAACCGAATCTGTTGCTGGGTTTGGTCAACAGAATAGCTTCCGAGACCAAAATCCAAGGAATTATGAAGACTCCTTCGAGGTTCGTGACCGAGAACCATCCAGGGAATCCAGACCTTCAACAACGACTACGACAACTTCCACTACTACCCGTCGGCCAGCCGTTTTCCAAAATACTTTCAGAACATCTTTCCCAGAACCAAGTTCCACTGCTATTCCATCAGTTCAAACTTATCAACAACAAGCGTCTCGATTTAACGATGATTTCTTCCGAAAAATTCCCGTTTCTACTGAGACATCCGTATCAAAAGCTGCTCAGTTCTATGTAAATTCTAACACAGATTATTACAGTACTCCAGAATTCCGACAACCAACCACCAATCCATTTTATAAAACTACTACTGTAATTCCCCAAACCACTCGAAGGCCAAGTGGATTCTCTTCAACATCCCGACCATACGTTTCCACTGATTACGTTGATGGGGGTTTCCAGAATGAAATTACAAGCCCAACTGTCCAATCCTTCAGACGTACTCAATCACCAAGCACTACTCAGGCCCCTTTCAAGCAAATCTATTCTGCCAAAACTAGCGATCGTGGTCTCAGCAACAGAGGGTCAAATGTATACACTGCGGAACCTGACACAAGAAGTACGACCTATTCACCCCAACGTTTCGTTGAAAGTACCAAACACAGCAAATTCTTTGTTCCACCACAGACCCCTTCAAACGAAAGTGACCGTCCAAAAACCTTCAGTGCTAAAATTATTAATCACTCTTCGCCTTCAGAGGATACAATTCGACCAAGAAGTTTCAGCGGAACATCTAATTCAAATCAAGTAAATCGAATTAGCAATCGGGAAAACTACTCTACCATCCCCCCACCAACTACTGCTGAAACATATACCCGTCCAACGACAACAGTAGCTCCCTTCTATCAAACTGACGTGACCAACCAGAAAAGCAATAATTACTTCCAAAAGATAACAACATCTAAACCATCAAAAGCGGACAAATATACTATTTTCTACAGCAATACCAAAGCTACTACCTATTCTCATAAGGAATATACGGAAAAAGAGAGTAAATTTCCATCCTCAGACAGCTCATCAACTGTTGATTATTATGAACCAACATCAACTTATCGACCTCCAACAACAACTAGAATTCCAATCGAATACGAACAAAAAACTGCAGCATCAAGCTCACGACTTCGAGACTTTGAAAGCAGTTACTCCACTACTGAATTCTCATTTCCAGAATCTACTACTGCTACAACCACAACTACTACAGTAAGACCTTTGAGACGTGGAGGACGACGTCGTATTAACAGACCAAGACAACAAATACCTAGAAGGTTTGACCCTGAATTTAAATACTCTCGAAGAATTGAAAGCGCTTCATTGAAAGAGAAAAACGAACAAAATAACGAAGAAATTTTCAGTGCTCAAGCTTCCGTATTCCCTGGACGGCCAAAAGCAAACTTGTTCCAAGAAGAGGTTAGTTTTAGCTCAGGTTTATACATTTTTCATAATTTACAAAGAAACTTGTATTCTCAAAAGTATCATTCTTTCTTTACTTTTTCAGAGAAAACGAGTTACTCCTACTCCCGTAGATAATGCTAAGGATGCTGTTGAGGAAACAAAGAAGCCTGTAGAAGAGCTTCCTAAAATAGTTGAAAACTATGGACGCCGTATCCGACCTAATAGTAGACGAGAGCAGTTTACTCAAAAAACGAAACAGGTTGAACGAGTTGAAACTGAAGGTTAGGAATTTTAGATTCTTTATAAATTAAAAGTATTATCTAGATTCATTTTTTGGCATTCAAACGATTTAACTGATAATATGACCTTTTTGATTGTTGATAAAATCTTTTCATGAAAGCTGAATTCGTTTAAATTATTAAATCATCTCAGGTTCAAAAAGTAATATGGAGATCTTTGTTTTACACAAAAGTAGACTGAGTTTTGACAAGAGATTAAATAGCTCACGACGGCCTACTTATCCTTTATCGTATGATCGGTATCTAATAGTTAGATGATGTATTGCTCTTCATCAAAATAAACAAATCTTAATGTAATTTAAGATGAAACAAAATTCAAGGTCTGATTTAAATTTCGATATAATCATGTCATACATTAAATGTATAGAAGAAAAGAATAACCTTCCCATGTCGGAAATGTCAGAATTGTAGTTTTCTATTGAAGCTTTCAAAAGATTTATTTATTTTATTTAAATCATCTTTGAGATATATGCTTGATATAATTAAAAAAGCTGCCCGAAATTAAATTAAATAATGTTTTCAGATGTCCCGTCCGCAGCTTCAGTAGAACCATCTCAAACCCGTAGACAAGAGAATCAGCACACACAACGAAGACTTATCAAGCGTCTCAAGCTGAAGACCACCACTACAACTTCTACTCCAGAAACCGCATCTAAAGCTTCTTTTGATTCTTCTAGCAGTACCACTACGGAAGCTGTCATTTCACCTTCACCCAAATCATTTCCACAGTCTTTCTCTGGGTCCACTCTTCGACCCGTTACAAGAATAAATGTCAAAACAAAAATCGCCAATAGAAAATTTGAAAAGAACTTCGGAGAGGAACTTGCAACTATTCCAGTATCAGTAAGTACACCAAATCCATTTAGCAAAAACCCATTTTTAGCTTTTGAAAAGCAAAGGCGAACGACTTCTACACCTGCAACTTCAACTACATCAGAACCCGAGTTAGTCACAGCTTCTGAAGATGAAATTCTTCGGAGAAAGCTTAAAAAGTATACTACAACTTTTGGAACAAAAGAAATAATAACAGCACCAACTACCTCCAGACCATTTAGTGACTCAAATGATGAGAAAAATTCTACCTCAGTTGTAATAAAAGTTACAAACAAGTCCCAGAAACCAGCATTCCCTACTCCAATTTCATTCAAAGAGCCAATTCTTTCTCAATTCGGTAAGAAAGATAAGGATGGAAAAGAGGGTTCGACAAGAAGTCCAGACTATGACTACGCATATTACAATACTGATGCTGAAGACGATTATTCAGAAATTACGAGACTAGAGCAAAGTAGAAGCTTTGGAAAGAAGCCTATCAAAAAAGCATTTCCACCTGCCGCAGCTTAGAGTATCATTTTACTTAATAGAGAGCAATGCAAACTCCAGTCGTCCAGTCTACTCTAACGTTCAACCAGTTAAATAGTTAAGTTGTTAGCAATAAGGATCCAATACTAGTTCATTTTGACTGAGAACTCCTGACAGGCCGAACTCAAGGTTTACCATAATGAAATGTATAGATTTAGATATAATTAGTGAAATTACAATTTACCTTTGAATCACAAAATGAACCTACACCTACGCAAACCATACTTCAAAAACCAGATCCAAATACACAGGTGACTATTCATACTAATAGAATACAACATTCAGTTTAAAAGTGTTAAGGTTATGTTAATATCATGTTATTAGCTTACATATTATGTACCAATGTATATGAACATAAGTATTCTTTAAAAAAATTTGGGTTATTCGTCGTTCAATAGTTTAACCATGATAAGGCAAAATGTTATTTTTATAGGTTAAGCCTTCTCTTTTTGCTAAATAACTTGTATGAATGATTGTATGGTTTTGATTTGTGCGTGCATTCAGTCCGGTTTCGATGTGCCAATACAATAAAGTGTTTTTTATGATAAATCGGTTTCGGTTTTTTAGTTCAGCCATTTATTAAATCACCCTTTTAAATATGACGACTAAACATTTTCGAGGACATTAAAAATTCCATAATAACTTAAACGACTGGAAGACGCACAGATATAATTCTTACGTTACTTTAAGTCAATAATACGAAAATTACACACAGGTTTAATGACCATGCGTTGTTGTAAGATTTAACTCTATACAGTAATTAAGAAAATGCTTACTTATCTTTGATAGTATTTTTTAGGGTTCAATACAAATCTCTTTGCTTAATTAAATCAGAATCCAATTGGTTTGGTTAGTTAACAGTCAATCAAGGAAAAGAGATGCTGTTCTTCTAATAGCTCCGTCCAAAAAGCGTATATTTCTGGGGCTTTTCGTTACACTTTGGATGGATACATTTTGCATTGGGGGCAAGGTCTTTAGGCTGTTTGAAGGGAATGCAAAGGCTTTTTGCACCCATGGCAGGAGCACCAGGTTCACTTGGTTCATCTCTTGCACTTTCTTTCTTGATGGTCTCTTCGCAGTCAACACGACCGCAGAAGGGAGCCATGATGATATTTTTCTTGTCAAGGTCCGAACAAAATTGCTGCCAGCTTTCTGTTACTACCAGGTGGCTATCAAGGTCTTGTTGGGCTCTGCACGTAGGAAATAAAAAAGCAAAACTCCATAAACAAAATGATTCTAAAGTAAATATAGCTTAATGTATTTTACTTACTTCTTAAACATGGCATCATGAATGTCAACCAACATTTTCTGGATATCGGTTTCGACAGTTGCTTTCTTAAGCGTCATCTTTTCACCACTGTATCGTTTCACGGCGACGTACTGACTGTCCTTCATATCACGTGGCCCGATTTCAACTCTAATGGGAACTCCCTGAAACAATAAGTTTTATTATTAATACTGAAAATCTAAAATTTCAACATTTTATCCAAATAATATTTATTTGATCCTATTTGCAAATATCAATTTACCTTAAGCTCCCAATGATTAAATTTCCATCCAGGAGAATAGTTTTCTCTCAAGTCCGCTTTAGCTCTGACACCAACCTTTACAAGGGATTTTTCATAACTGTGAATTTCGTCAAGCAAAGCATTCTTATCAGCATCAGATAAAGAAGCAGTAACTCCACAAGGAATAAGAACTACTTGAACAGCGGCTACTCGTGGAGGGAGTACTAAACCTTGGTCATCCCCATGAACCATTACCATCGCTCCTGTTATAAAGAAGAACATTAACGACATTTTTAAATGTTTTTATATCTGTACATGTAAGGTTTTAGGAAAATGAATTTTGACAATAATATGGGAGAAAATATAAAATGTACCAAAAATCTTCGAGATTCAACATACCAATAGTTCGAGTGGACAGCCCCCAAGAGTTTTGATAAGCATATGCCTTTTCACGGGTAACAGGGTCTTCGAAAATTATTTCAAACATTTTGGAAAAGTTTTGCCCTAAATGATGCGATGTTGCACCCTGCCAAAAAATTTAAAATAATTAAAAAGTGTGATATTTAAAAAATGTTCTAAAAATCATTACAAAATTAAAAGCCAAACCTGCAATCCACGACCAGATGTTGAAATAAATGCCTCAACGGTAGTGGTATAATCTCCACCTGGAAACTTCTCTTTCTCAGTTTTTCGTCCAGGAATCACGGGGATAGCCAGAAGATCAGTGTACACTTTTGCGTACAAATCTAAATTGATCAGAGAATAGCTCACTCATTGGTAAATGACAAATTACACCACTAAGCAACAATGGATGAAGCAAATATTGATTGGTAATCACGATTACTGATGTTTAAAAAAATGTTTGTCAAATAATCTCTAATATTGTCAGACTCAGGAAAGACAACGCTATCATACAACTATATTTGTACCTAAAATATGGTAAACTTCATCTTCTGCTTCCTTGTAAGTCTGGAAGGCCGTGTGACCCTCTTGCCACAAAAACTCTCGAGTCCTTATAAAAGGCTGTGGGTGCTTGAATTCCCATCTCTGAAACATAAGCAGTTAGAAATTTCAGAAAAGTATTAATAATCAGAGCATTTGAGATAAATGCTAAAATAAACGATAATCCCAAATGCAGACAAGTTTCAGCAACTTTCCTAGATAACTCACCACAACGTTATTCCACTGATTCAACTTGATTGGTAAATCTCTGTGAGATTGAACCCATTTTGCAAAGGATGGGTACATAACCGTTTCAGAAGTTGGACGGATTGCTATTGGTTCAGCAAGATCAGAATCACCACTTTTAGTGACCCATGCGACCTTTGAATAAGAAAGTATAAAAATAATGAAATTAAAGTGTGAAGAAAGTTCTTTAATTTTAAGTAATATACAACTATTGCTGTTACCTCTGGAGCAAAATCAGCTATATGATTTTTTTCCTTCTCCAAAGCAGCGTGACTAACGAACATTGGGAAGTAACAGTTTTGAACACCAATTTTTTTAATTTCAGCGTCAAACCATTCTTTGATTGACTCCCATATTGAGAAAGACCATGGTCGGAAAATGTAGCATCCACTTACATCGTAATACTCAATCATTTCCCCTTTCGTGATCACCTGTGAGTAAATTACTGTTCGAAATAGTCTCTTTGGTAATTGACATGACACTGCCTCAAAATATTTGTCTTTCAATAAAATAATACCTGCGAGAACCAATCGGAGAGATTTTCAGATTTCTTACAGTCCAACCCTAACTTTGTTTGCTTTTTCGCTGCACCATCCCCGGACTCCTTTGGAATTTGGGGTGCGGGAGCTTTTTTAGCTTCCTTTTTTGCATCTTTCTTCCCACCGCTACTTCGTTGATTTCCTCCAGGAGGGGCATAATCTTCCCCAGTAGCATCTTTGTACTGGATTTTTAGCTCCAGTAAGGCCTTAACAGCAGCATCAATATCTGGCTTAGGAGCTTTCGATTCCTTTAGCTGTCGCACTTTGTTACCTTGCTCCTCGATCTTCGATTTCAAAACTTCGCCGCTATTCGTCATATTTGGAGAACTGTCTGTATTTTGGTTAGTAGATGAAACGTTTGGTACGTTATTTCCTACACATGGAATATAATATTTAAATGAGATGGAGATGCTCCCATTATGAATAAGTTGATGTTAAGTTTGCTGGTATTTTGGAATAATGCAATCTGATAAAACAAAACAGGTAGGAGAAAAATTGGAAAAATTTGAATGAACAATTTCATAAATCATTCTAATTTTAACTTTAGATGAAGAAAACGGACTAGCATGAGCATCTTTTTCATGGGGTTTTTGGTAAGTTGTTCATTTACTATGATTGATTACAGTTGCAAGATCTACTACGTGGGCACTCCAAGGTATTTTCCCGTAACGGAAAAATCAGAGAAAATGACTTCGTTCCTTTCAAGACTGAAACTGGAAATTGACTTTGCATCCGTAATTATCGAAAAAAAAGTGTCCTAACAAGGGATATTCAAGATAAGACATTTAGAAATTTAGTATCAACATATTCTACAAGATTCACAAAACTAACTTCAAACCATTTATGTGAAAGTGAGTTTATTTTTTTTTTAAAGAGGATCAAAATAAACATGAATGTAGTAAAAAAGCCAAAAAAGGTTGAGATCGGTAATGAAAAAAATATTACGCTACAAACACTAACTATCAATTTGAACGAATCGCTAGCAAGCACAAGAGACGGTTAGTATTTTAGACTGTCTTAGACCTATTGACACGCGAAGAAATCAGAAATGTCAATCCCATTGGTTATAATTGATTATGAAGCCAATGCATAACCTCGATTGAATTCAGTATCAATTTGAAGGTGCTTCCCATTTGTAAAATGATAATAAAAAGCAAACTGACCTATTTTGAATTACTTTTGTTCAAATTATACCAAATTGTTTCTTTTATTATACCAGATTGCAGTATCACTAAAATACCAAAATCTCATTAACCAAGTTAACATACGGAAAAGTTACGTTATGGCAAATTGTTACCTTTCGGGTCCCACTTTTTACCAGCTACTTTTTCAAACTGGGTTTTTAATGCCAGTAACTGCTGAACCTCTTTGTCAATCACTTCCTTTGCCGCTTTCTGTGACTTAAGATCACGAATTTTATTTCCTTGAGCAGTTATAGCTGCATCAATGGTTTCAAGAGTCTGACCACCACCTTCTGCAGGCGTTTTAGCAGGTTGAGCAGCTGTTGCCGACGATGGTACGTTATTCCCTGTTACAATAAAATAATATTATTTATTGCTTTACTTTTTTTAAATTTTGTATTTGATAGCACAAAATCTTCCGAATCTTTAATGAGTAAATACCTTTAGGATCCCAATCTTTCCCAGCTGCAGCTTTAAATTCTTGCTTTAGCGCAAGAAGAGCGTTAACTTCAGGTTGAATAGCTTCTTTTGATGCTTTTTGACTCTTCAAATCTCGAATTTTAGTACCTTGAGCAATTATAGCTGCATCAATGGTTTCAAGAGTCTGACCACCACCTTCTGCAGGCGTTTTAGCAGGTTGAGCAACTGTTGTCGACGATGGTACGTTATTCCCTGTTGCAATAAAATAATATTATTTATTACTTTACTTTTTTTGTATTTGATAGCACAAAATCTTCCGAATCTTTAATGAGTAAATACCTTTAGGATCCCAATCTTTCCCAGCTGCAGCTTTAAATTCTTGCTTTAGCGCAAGAAGAGCGTTAACTTCAGGTTGAATAGCTTCTTTTGATGCTTTTTGACTCTTCAAATCTCGAATTTTAGTACCTTGAGCAATTATAGCTGCATCAATATGTGCTAAAGACTTTCCAGCTGGAGTTCCACTGACTTGTGTTGCTTGAACTGATTCAGCCTAAAATAGTAAAACAAATCGACACTAAAACTACATTCTTGTATTTAAAGATTCCAGCCTTTAACAGCTGTTGTAAAAACTGAACAGCTTGCAAACACAGCTTTCTGAAGTTTCATCATGTAAGTTAACATCTGCCAATTCACAATTTTATTGTTAAGTCTCCGCACTAAGTGCAATATGTATTCTACCAAATTATTTCAGTGAAGATTTTGTAAATCGGTTAAAAGTTAAACACAAAAGCTTACCGGTTTATTAATGTGAGAGATTTACTACAGAAACAAAAATTAATACACAGAGGAAAATACCGTGTCACTAACTCCCTAAGAACAGCAAACTAAACTAAAATGTCATTCATTAGATGCCCATGCTTACTCCATAACCAAATAACCAGCACAGTGCGAATGGCATATTGTGGCATTAGAGCCATGTCTTTGATAATTTTCAGGCAATAACCTGAAACCTGTTATAGAAAGACAAGCCACTCGACACTCTGTTCATATGTATACATATTCCTACCATATATACTGAATTGAATCCTCGAAATCATCATCAGGCTACTAATTTTTTTCCTAACGTGAAGATTCTTTGAATGTATGTGGTACGTACGTGGATGA
Source organism: Isotoma viridis (assembly GCA_034696425.1). Taxonomy (NCBI): domain Eukaryota; kingdom Metazoa; phylum Arthropoda; class Collembola; order Entomobryomorpha; family Isotomidae; genus Isotoma; species Isotoma viridis. The sequence continues at coordinate 9,790 of JAQGAA010000725.1, forward strand.
GGAGTTAGAGGAGATCAACTATCAGCTATTGCGTAAAAAAACTTGCCTTAGGCCAAAATACTCTTTTTACCATTTTTCCAATTGCCAATGCCACTAGTATTATAATTTTATAATATAATAATAATCGTATCAATCATACTATTTTTTCTTGTCACATAAATAACTAAGATATTAAATGCCACAGCCCGATTGCCTCTGACTTTGCGTCAAGCTTAAGCTTAATTGCTTGTGAATATGAAAGCGATTTAAATCTAAACCCAGAATTTGGCTTTAACATCTTAGTTTATCTTATCTCTGCTACATACGATTAAATATGTTTCATTACCTGCTTGCCAGGAATTTTAATTGTAGGGTTATCTTTTGTTTTTCCATCAGGAACAGCAAACAAGACAACTGGTGTTTCCTTGCATGTATGGATGCTAAAAAATTAAGTCGCAAAATAAAATTAGAAATATTAATATCATGTCACTACTACTCAATATGAAAATAAAAGTTTCAAAACTGATGATTAGTTTTCACCTTCGAGGTTTGTAAGGAACATCGCAAATAAAAAATCCTTTCCTTTGCAACTGTATAATATCTCCTTTTTTGAGATTTTTCAAGTCTCCATCGCCAACCATTTCCACATTGATCTGTTAAAATGAAATTTAGATTTGATGAAGCCTACAATCTAAGAATTTGACAAAATCTTTGTTTCAAAACAGAGATCGAAAGTATTTTTATCACCTTTGTATTCTGGCCAAGATGCTGTTTAAAATCTTCATCGGGGTTCAAAACCGCTTTAGAAATTATATGGTCGTAAAACACAGCGTCAATGGGAGTCAAAGGACATTTAGGCGTGTCAGTTAGCCATGTAACTTTTAAAGTGTTTTTGTAATTCTTGTCATCCAAGTTAAGTGAGGCATCGATGCGTTCAATTTTCCCATTCTTTTTGGTAATTTTGGTAATCTTTAGATTTCCCCAGTTGATAAATGTGACGTTATCGCCTTCTTTGAAAAGTACAGCATCATCCTCTTCGACAAGAATTTTTGGACCTGTCCATACGTTTCTTGTTCCGACTTCTTGATTTTTAGGATGCGCTTGTGCTTGTTCAACTCCTTCCTTCGCATCTTTAACATGAACTGGAACCAGAGTGTCCTTCATCAACGCAGTATGTCGTGGAGCAATTGGGTCAATCACCTGAAATAATTATTTAAATTATTGAATCAATGGTATTATTGGCAGTGTAATCTATAATCTCCAGTGTTGTTTTCAGAATCTTGCCTGGCGATTAAATGCCCAAATCTTATCCCATGACATCATAACTACACTTCGGGACGACCCTTGTGCAACAATAAATTGTTTGAGTCCCTCAACAGTCATTCCCCGTCTCAAAACTCCACGAACAGTGGGAAACCTTGGGTCATCCCTACAAAAAAATTTATTAAGGAAAAGTTATAATAAAAGTTGTAATAAATAAACAAAAGTTTAGAAGGTTTAATTAATTTCTTCGCAAGTTTTAAAAGCGTATTTTTGCACAGTACCATCCATCAACAAGTCCTTCATCCACAAACCAAGTCAGCTTTCTTTTAGACAAAACTGTATTTGTGAGATTGAGCCTAGAATACTCATAAATATAAGGCTTTCGTAATCCCAAAGCTTCAATAAACCAAAAGTACTGATCATCTCGATCATGATATTCAGTCGTTCTCAAGGCATGAGTAACACCTTCCATACTGTCTACGATTGGGCAGGTGAAGTCATATGTGGGGTAAACTCTACGTAGTATTAATATAAGTTGAATTATTGTCAAAGACAAAAAGATACGTTGGAAATGTAAAAATGTTCTCGAAATTTAAAACATACTTATATTTATCTCCGGTTCTTGGATGGGGTTCAGGTTTACATCTGTAAATAGTCGGATCTCTCATACAACCGTTCGCAGAATTCATGTCAATTTTAGCCCGGACGCAACATTTTTGACCTAAGGAGGTTCCGCGTTGCATTTCATTCCACATGCTCAAGTTTTTCTCAACAGCTGTTTCGAATAAATAAAAAATATTCATATTCATAAAATTGAATAAAATCTTACATCAGCGTAGCTACTATTTTTAGTTTTTTTTTATGAGAAACGTTAATAATTATTAACTGACAATTTGATCTATTTTTAGACTCGATTTTTTTAATCCTTTCATCCCTCATAATCTCCCCATCAGTATCATCAACATAGGCTTTTCCCTCTTTTAGAAGTTTTTCGCACAGTTGTAACATAAGCTCAAAGGAATCCGAAGAATAAGTAAATATATCAGGTTTCACTTCAAGAAGTTTGAGATCTTCCAAAATGACTTCTTCAAAATGCTCCTTCTCTTTTGCTGGATTAGTATCATCAAACCTCATTATCAACTTTCCTTGAAACATCTGTTGGTAGTACTGATTCAGCAATGCAGCTTTTGCGTGTCCAATATGAAGGAAACTGAAAATTAAAAAATCGCACATGATTTATTCATTTATTATTAATACTGATTCTGACGGTCCTTAAGACGACTATGAACTATGAATCTTATCATACTTACCCAGAAGCCTCTGGAGGAAATCTAACAACAACTTTTCCCATCTCGGCACCAGGAAGCTCGACAAACTTCCCTTCGTCTTTTTTCTTTTCCTTGTCACCTCCACCAGAAGGTTCTTTTTCGCTCTTTTCTTTCTTTCCAATTTGATTTCCTCCAGTGGGTTTACCTCGGTTCTGATTTTGTTTTCCGCCTCCTCCTTGCTTATTGTCATTTTTATCGGCACTTGCGTTTGTGTCACTGGTAACTTTTTTTATATGCTTGGATGCATCTCCAGCACCAATTTCGTAAGGTTTGACATTTTTCAAGATTTCTTCATCTTTGACAGGAATTGTATCCTTTATGATGCTTTCAATAAAGTTGTAGTAACGTTGAATATTTTGGTACCGTTCTATGGCAATTTTCTGACCTAAAAAGTTATTATAAAAAATTGTAATATATCGAGCCAACCCTTCATACTTTGAAATAGGATCACTCACGAGCAAGTTTGTCGAACATTGACAAATCAGCAATTGTCAGCCTATCACCAACTAAGTAAGATGAGTTTTTCAAAGCAGCTTCTAAGTAGTCTAAACTTTCGGCTGCTGTTCTGATGAACTCCTCGTCTCCAAAGTTAATCCAATGGTCTACCTAATGTGTAATGGTTCATTAAAATCATAAAATCTCTCAATTCTTGTTCATGAATAAGTTATACTAACAAACAAGAAATGTCTAGGTTCGTGTTTACTATGGGAAAGTAAAAATACCTGAGTTTTTTCAAAGGGGCTACCACGACTAAGGTCTTTAGACTTGCTGGCTAAAATTCTTAGAATTGTACCAGTAGAACTTGCGGACCCATTAGACCAGCTTGCTTTTGTTTCATTTGCCCACTTCACGTTTACTTCTCCTTCTCCGAGAAGTTGAACCGCTGTGTAAATTCCTTCAAATATGAAAGAGACATATATAATGCACATTGCATTAAATTATTGCATTAAAATATGCCATAACCATTAACCATAAACAATCATATATGATTTCATATATATATGAAATTATCATAACTCACCTACAGCCGGATTACTTTTATCTAACGTCACGTCTAATTTCATTGCGCTGCTGTTGGTGCGTTTTAAACTAAAAGCTTTAGACGTTTGATGCTGAATCAACAGGAACCGTCACTAACTTCCTTCCGTTTGTATTGTCCGTCTTCTGAAATATGTTGTATGCTGTATGAAATACAATCACCCTGTAAGACAATCAAAATCTTTCTACATCCACAATCAACAATAAATAGGTTTAAGGAGTTTGATGACAGACCGGAACTGTTATTATGTACTATTTTAAAACTTAAGCCTTGACTTTGAACGTAAGCTTACCTCTACAGGACAGTGCACAGCCTCCACTCACGTTCAACATTTGCATTCACACTTTGCAATTGTGGATAACGAAGATAAGTTGACTGCACAAGCAAAAGAATTACAAAATTTAAAGAAAAGTGAACACGCTGAGAACAGTGAACAGCTTCAAATTAGTTTTGACCCTCACGTCCAATGTCAATCACATGCATAACACTTACCACACTTCAAAAGACAATCCAATGCAGAATCGCTAAATTAATGAAGGATAAGCAGAAGTGCAGCCGGTTGATCACAAAAACACGAAGCACGGGAAATGATGTAACATGTGCATTCGTATTTTCCTCGTAATGCAATAAGTGAAATAGATTTGGGCAATATGAGATGAAAACATTAAAGATGTTTACATTTTAGATGCAAAATTCTATAAGTAAACTCTTGTTCCTGTTTCGTGTCACGTACTTCCCTGGAAAAAATCCTCGAAAATCCAAAAACTGTACACAAATTACAAAATAGGTGAAAGGACGCAAGGAAACCCCCTTTACATCTCTGTGCCCTCTTGTCTAATACAATAAGGTGGATTCAGGATCGTTTATATTTCAATTTGTATTTATTTTCAAATATATCAATTCACAATTATATTTCAGTCAGCTATCAGATGATTAATTTCCGATTTACTTTTCACTTACTTTCAACTTTTGACTTTGCACTTTATTGGTATTTGGTATTTCATATTTGTATTTTTACTATTTTGTATTTAATATTTAATAATCAATTCACAATGCACAATGTGCAATGTGCAATGGTCAATACAAAATACACATTTAAAATTCACAATTCACAATCCTGTAGTGCAAGTACAAACCTACTGTACTGTACTACTGCAAACTGCAACTAACAAAACAAAATCAAAACAAAAAAAAAATCAATTCAAATTTTAGATATTTTTGCAATTCTGAATTCACAATTAATTCTGAATTGATTTGTTCATCTGTTTTGTATTTCAAATTCGTGTTATTTATCAATAATTAATACATAATCAATCATTTCAATTTACAGGCTACTCCCTATTGCCTATTGAAGACTTGGAACAAAGTGTCAGACTTTGGTTTTAAGTGTGAATAAGAATACAGAATAAGACTTCAGCTTGAGATTCCAAACTCCGAACCCAAACACCAAAACCTATATCACACATCTTAAATCGTCACCTTTTGTGTTGTGACCCCTGACACTGCATTTGCTTTGCACTTTGGCTAGAAGCCTTTACACAGACGGAGTGAGTAAGGCTTTCCTAGCCAAGCATTTGCTGCATGAAGAATTACAGACAGAGACAACTGACCAGGACTCGACAAAAACACAGATCTGGTTGACGGTACATTACGGGCTGGTCCGTACGGATTGGTTCTGGTTAATGGTTAACATTGGTGTACGGTCAAGGCGAACAGCTAAAGACTGAACGGGGAAGAGTTGATAATCTTCAATAGTTTATGAGATGACCTTATATCTTGCAAGCTTGTAATCTGTAATCTGTTGTCATCGCTCGGTGCCATCACCAACCAGAGGCTCTGCAAGAGTTGTTCAATACACAATACATTACAGTTTGCATATGTATTGAATGCACTTTTAATCTTGTCTTAAATGAACTATCAGCTATAAATGTGGTGTTGAATGTGTGGAAGTAAAAGTGTAATCATCAACTAAAACAAAATGGATTGAAAATTTAAGCCATCGCATTGGAACCTCCAGCGAAACTCTTCTGACTGTGGAACTAAGCATGAGTTTTTCTATATAATTATAAACATTATTATAATTTTATTTTAAATTAAAATGAACAAGTGGTTAGAATTACTCTTCTCAATTGTTGTTTGGCTCACCGTTGCAATGTGTATTGAAATTTTCCTAGAAATTTTAGACAAAGTTGTGGATTTTGTTCAAAGGAAAGTGATTTTTACGGATTACACACTAGAATTCCAAAAAATGGATGTACCTTGGTAAACTTTGACATCTAAGATGGAAGTGTTTCCTGCAAAAATTGCTCTTTTATATAAAGTTTACCTTAATAGCTATAGCTAATAAGTTTTAGATTTCTTCTCCAAGTGTCTAGTTCGATCTGATTAACGCTTCGTATTTTCGTATAATGGTTAATTTGTAATTCTACATACCGAATAAAAACTAACCCACCAATTATTTTGTTTCGTTCGTCAACTGGGGAACATGACGCGATAAAAAATAAAATATCACAGTGGATTCCGAATTATGAGCAACTTATCTGAGTCATCCCTTCGGTACGAACACAGTTCCTGTGCCTTATGTGGACTCAAAAGCGTAGAGGGAAGATTCATGTTCTGTTCTAAATGTCGAATCGTAGTTTACTGCTCGAAAGAGCACCAAGTAGCTCACTGGAAAAGACATAAGAGATTTTGTAAAGAACACATTTGGAAAAAGGAAAGTCATCTAGGAATGGCTGCTGCTATCGCTTGCGGCGTTAACCAATGTGCCTGTAAAAGGTGGCATTTGGACGTTCAACCTGTCCGTGGAGTCAATATGACAAGTAAATATTTATGATTTTATTTGTACAATACACAACAGAAAATGTTTCAAAAAGGGAACTTCAACGAAAACGAAAATGAGATAAGCCTTTTAGGTTTCTTGCGGATAGGAATATTGTAGCAGTAACCCTTAGTATGTCCCCATGTCATTGGTTTCATATTTACAGATTTTAGTAATAAAACAGTCAGCAAAGATCGCAAAATATTCAAGAAAGTATATGCAGCATAGCATGTACAACACTGTTATGTATATGAACATTTACACATTACATTAGCCTATGAACTGAAGCACGTACACAAATTCTTAAAATACTCAGCATGTATTTGTATGTGCATAATATTATTGTGTTTTTATGTATTTAGTATTTCTGTTAGGCTTTATCCGACTCCGGTTAAGTTTAAGTAAATACGGTTTACAGCAGGTAGCATTTGACAAAACCTTTTACCCAAATTTTAATTTGCAACATTTGCTATAACTGAACTTACTGAACTTACTGTCTAATAAACTTTTCAATGATTTCCATTTTAGATGGTCAGACTCAGAACCAATTGCTGTCAAACTTCTCTCAATATCTCACTCAATCTGTGCCCTTGGTGGAAAACGGTCACGGTCAAAACAATAGTTTTGCCTCTACCAGTAATGTGTACACTGTAAACGTAGAGGTTGAACAAAGTGCTTCTGGACCGGAACCGGAAGAAAAACAACGGGTGTCTTACAGCGAATTATCACTGAATTCTGAACCACTGGGGAACAGTATTGCTATTGAAGAATTGACGAGAAAATTGTTCCTTCCTCTTCGTGGAGAATCAGTTGTCGACGATAGCAATAATAACGAAAACACTAGTTCACTAGCCTTAGAACCCACACCTGCATCCCCACGTCGCCATTCTTTACAAGAAGACTTAGAAAATCACGCACCGTCCTTATTTCAGCATAACAATGGGACAATTTTAGTCTCTCATACACAACAAAATCAACAACAACTTACTAGTAGCCAACCAACCAGTCTGACTGTTGTGGGAGAAAATAACACTAGCCCTACAATAGAAAATGGTGTATACTCTAGTGGTTCTGCGGCTACCATATCTGGGACGGTAAAACCAGACGAACACGAAAATTTTGCGATAGGCACTGATAAAAGTCTTCATAAAGGGGTTGTTTCACTTTCAATGACATCCTCAAGTGCCACAATACCTTTTCAACATAGAAGCAATATGATGCCTCTATCAGGCCAAACATCACAGCAAACAAGGTTATGGATGCTACAAGTTTGGCAACAGGTATGACATTTAATTCGTTTCATTAGTTAATCAATATCATAATCTTATCTTGGTGCTTGTGCAATATCAAGTATTGGAGAAAGTGTATAAACTTTCAGTGCATCACTTGAATTTCAATGGGATTGTTTTATTACGGAACTAGCATTTAGCATATTGTTCGCATATGGATCTCGCGAACATTAAATAAGTCGTAGTAGCGTGTAAATAATTTCTGCTATTAACATGAAGATTTTGAATTTTGGTAACGGTCTGTCTTTATTGCAGCAGGTAATCGAAGATATGAACCGATATGGTGTTTGTGTCGTTGACAATCTTTTGGGAGACGCAAGAGGTGCCGCAGTTTTAAGGGAAGTTCAATCTATGTACTCAAGTGGAGCGTTTCAAGACGGTCAGTTGGTTAAAGAGAATAAGGACAGCCAAAGTAAATCAATACGAGGAGACAAAATAACCTGGGTAGACGGTCGGGAGCCCAACTGTAAGAATATTGCCGTGCTTATTAAGCTATTAGATAATATCGTGATGGGTGCCAATACTGTGGCCAACAATGGAAAACTGGGAGGCTATAGAATTATGGAGCGTTCAAAGGTGAGTTTCAGGAAAATTTTCTTTTCGATTTGCTTCATTCAATTTTGAATTTAACTGTGTTAATGACAATAGATTCAAAATTAGAAAACTTCATTGAAGTTTTAAAATACCCTGAAATTGTCATGAATCAAAAACGGCTCGTTATGTGTCAGATCACAATAAGAATCAAGTCATTCAGTCAATGCGTAGGTTGGCTAGGTTCTATCTGCATACTTTGTATAGTTAATTAATTCTTAATTTACGAAAGGCCATACTGAATGTTAGCGTATGAATTTCAGATGAAATGAGAGAATAAAAATGTTCTGTTCTGTCATGTATAGTCCTCGGGGATGCACAAACTATAAACTGATAAGCAGTCGATAATGATGCTGCGCTGGTGTTCATATCGTATTTTGAATGACATTACCTTGTAATTTATCAATGGCTGTGACTACTGAATTTAGATTACAAGGCATATTAAAATTCAAGTCTGTTTATGTTGTTTAAATCGTTTTCATATTTAAAAAATATATAATGAAATGAATAATGAAAACTTATAAAAGTAAGCAAACTGTGAGGACTCTGACTGTGAGCTATTAATTATTTAGGGGCTTTTGCTAGTACAAAGAAGGCATTAGTGTTATCATGTTGAGGTTGAGACGACTAACAAAATGTTTACCTAATTTTGTATAATGTGCCAGTGAGCACGTACGCAATTCGAAGATGGGATTTCATGGGAAAGGGAAATGCTTAGGTAGGTAGGATGACATATACAACGAATCTCCGGTCTGCCGGAGATTCGTTGTGTAATGGTAGGATGAGGTTAGAAAGTTAGAAGTTGGGTTGGAAATTGGGATCGGGATTCTGGATTATGAGATTTTGATTTGAGAGTTTAGATTAGACAGAATTAGACTTTGCTATGTTGACGTAATGAAAGGAAACAACGATATATTCTTCTATGCATTGCTGGAAGTAGTAGAATAGTGTTACAACTGCAGATAGATTTGATAGATCACAGAGGTAAGATACAGATATGCAGTGTAGAAGTCTGTATTGTATATTCCGTCTTCCAATCGTGCGTCCTATTCGGCTTTTGCGAACCGAATTCTAATTCGAAGTTTATGAAACGTAGCCAGAAAGAACACATGAAAAGTTGATATCGTTGTGGTTAATTCTTTTCACAGGCTATGGTAGCATGTTATCCAGGAAGTGGTACACATTACGTAAAGCACGTGGATAATCCTAACAACGACGGCAGATGCGTTACTGCTATTTACTATCTCAACAAAGACTGGAACACAAACGTAAGGATCATACATATAACATAAACTTTTGTTTGATGAACAATTTAGTTTGAGCTACTATGTCCGATTACTGACTTTTTGTGCTTTAGGAAAACGGAGGTTTACTGAGAATATTTCCAGAAGGTTGGGCTCATCAAGTTGCTGATATTGAACCTCTTTTTGATAGAGTGATATTTTTCTGGTCGGATAGAAGAAACCCTCATGAAGTACAACCGGCTTTTAAAACCAGGTTTGTAAGTAATAAAAGTTTTTCTAACAAACTTTTATTATACATACATCAGATCTGAATAAAATTCGATCATTTGAGTTTAAGCCTCTGTATATTTTGTATTCCTAATGGCTTAGACGCTTATATTCCTTACTC
>JAQGAA010000726.1:0-19715 GCA_034696425.1 Isotoma viridis
TTACACAATTTAGCTCTTGCATATTTTCAACAATCGTAATTATTCATCGGCACCAAGTACAATCACTTTATTTCCTATTTAATATAGTAGACGGCACAATGCGTATGTTATAAAAATGTAGATTATTCAATTATATACTACTTCTTATTTCTAACAAAACTCACACTAATAGATAAAACAACAATATATTAAATTCCATTCAAATATCAACAGTACAATTGAAGTAATTTAATTATTTTTTACGGCATTTAAAATGTTATAACAATGTGCAACAGAAATCATGAATTGGGTAGGTAATTAGGTTAATTTAATAAATCATATAATATAAGAAATGCTATACCGATAGTAAGTAAATATAATAATATAAGCACTATGTTTAAAAGTTCATCGGCACATTTTACAATAAATCAAAATTGCATACTAGATAATCAATAATCAATCATAATTCATAATTCATAAATCTTAATAATAGTATTACAATTCACAGCTTTTTCTGTCTGAGAATAATGAGGGCTGAAGGTTGAGTACTATAGATGAAAATTAGAGAACATGCTCTTAAAAAATATATTTAAGTTCTGGGTAAAAACTTTCCGATAAAAAATTAACATCGAAGAAACTCTCTTCATGCCTAAACTCAAAACTAATTTCCTCAGAAAAAGAACCAGCTTTTGTTTTGTGCTACAAACTAGGAAGATGTAACTTTTAAAATATTCAGATTTGCTTCTGAAAAAAATATCAATTATAATATTATTAGTAGTAGTTAGTTACCAGTGCTATTTAGCGAATACCTTATCTCGGAAAAAGCTTAACGATAATATAATTTTAAGATGAATTATTATATATATATAATAATATAATATTAGAAAGATTTATAATTTCTTATCTTAATCTTCTTTCACTACCCGCTACAACGTTTCATGACTACCAAAGTTTTTGGTGGTATATTAATTTCATCCAGATTGTCACACTCAAAACTATACTCTTCAACTAGACATATTTTGATGTCTTCGTAATCTTTAAACATTCATTGACGCATAAAATGTAATCTCTAGATATAACAGTCAACAGTTTTTTTCACACATAATTAATAATAATAAATCATATTCTTAAATACTAATATAAGGTTTAATTGATAATAGTTCATAATAATATTGTTGATTGCTTGTTCTATCTAACAAGGCATCATTCAAGGTTGCAGTTAGTAGACAGATTCTTCAAAGGTTGCTTTATCTGTATTATGTATTTTCAATCGTAATTGTATTTTTGGTATTATTATTATATTACTTAGTAATTTTATAATACCCGAATAAAAATATATGATGCTATTTCATTCAGTAAAGAATAAGTTCAATCGTTCAATTTTAAATCTTAAACTACTAATCAATTATACATTTAAAAAAATACCTAGGGTTCACTATCTGCTGTGGCATCTGCTACAGCGACGATTAGAAGGGCACCGAGATCCATTTAGTATATTTAAAATATATATTACACATACATAAGTAAATTATTAAAACCATAAACTATATCGTACTTTGTGAATGCATGCAACTTTTAAATTCAACCATTCAGGAACGTACTTATATATGCGACGCGAGACTTTTATTTCCTTGTCGTCTCATTTCAAAAACTATTTATAATCATCATCAAATTCATTACTTAAGATGAGCTCGTTCTGTTGTTCGTAAATAGAATTTACACAAATAATGCTAATATTAATATCTATTCTATAGTATAAATATTATTATGACTATTATCTCAAAATACTTAAAAGCAAAACAGAAAAAATGGACTGGTTTTTAAGAAAATTGTTTAACAACATTGGTAGAAGTATAAACTGTAGATTAGGTATACTTAGCTTTATGAACATGGTGTCAGTGTGTAAGAGTTTTATCCTACCTTAGGTAATAACATATAATTATAGACACATATATATGAGTGTATTTTAAGTTTAACACTGTACACTTCTACACTTTAAAGTTTATACGCAAATGTGCGAGTCAAGATTCAAACTAGATTTTGTCACCAGTTCCTTGTTTTTAAAAAGTATTTGGTATCGGAATGAGAAATAATATTCCAATAAATTGTGCTCTAAGTAGATAGAATATATAGAGAAATACCATCTTGTACTGAATACGTATCTTCTTTCCAATTATAATAGATAGTAGACACTTCATTTAATTTTTAAGTGAGAAGCAATTTTCATCTTTCTTACTTTTGCAAATGTTTGTGAGGATTTGGACGAAAAAGGGTTTCATGATTCCATTGACATGCTAGTTTATTTATCATTATGATCATGTTTAATCTGGAGGTAAGTATGTGAAGAGTTTGAATTTTTCCCGTATATGTGGCCGCACATCCTCGTTCTGTGAATCAAAACATATTTATTATGCAGATTTGATACAATATAGCATGTTGCTTTGAATCTTCGTCAGAATTATTAATACTAAGCTAACTTACCAGTCTCACTAATTCTTCCAGGAACGGGACAAGTTTCATCAACTCTTGATCCTTATCGTCCAAAAACCAGCTCTCGATAGGAATTCCATTTTCCAACTGGAAAGCATTAGAAAAGGTGGCAATTAAATACCTTGAATCTCACTCAATATAACATTTTATTCTGAATTGCTCAAAATATAGTTAAAAAAGTTAAAATTACAAACCTGATAGCCAAAAGCCTGAGGTGAGTTATCAATTATAATTGTTTTTGAGAGATCTCGTCCCAAAATACTTAGATCTTTGATATATTTCCCGTTGACACATAAACAGTGCTCTCGAAAGAGTCGATACCTTGGAAAAACATAATTTACAATATTGTATTACAATTTAAAAATTCAATCTTGGACCACCAACAAAACTTTAAGGTTCAACTTACTTTATCCACTTTCTAGTGGGGTCCAACAAATCCAAAATCTTGTTCGCATACACTTTCTTAGATGCTGTAAATAAAATAACTTCAAACATGGTCGAGACTCTTTCCAGAAACTCTCTAAAGTAAGGCCTTGTTCTTCCATATACCTAAAATAGAATTAATCAATAAATTAAAAACCCGATTTCTTTTTCCTTTAAAAAAACTGATCACCATAAGACAAACCTGGTAGGTGCAATCTTGGCAGAGAACTGGGAATGAAAATGAAGCATCACCCATTTCCTGAAGGCTGCAATGAACTAACGTTTCATCCAAATCCAAAACTAGACTCATTGTGGGAGAACTTCTGGTCTTTAATGGCAGTACTGAAGGCCTTGCCTTCATGTCAGGGGTCAATGGGGGCAGATGTTTAATGAAAAAATATGGATTGAAGTTGTCCCAATAATCATCGTAATACATTTCTCCGTTTCCAGCTAAAAATATAAACAAAAACACTTAAAATCTTCCGATTCCAAATTAAAATCTTTCCAACACGCAACAAACAGATCTATATTATCTTCATACAACTTCAACGTCAGAAAGCCAAGCTTCCTTGATTAAATTTGAACCTAAATTAGGATTAAATCCGACGAGTTTTGCTGATTATGATTACATCATACGATACACTATCAGCATCATATGTGAGCTAATTGATTTTAAATCAAGTGAACCGTACAGATGGGTCAGGAAGTATTGCACATGAAATGATTTAACTTTCAACACTTGATACAGTTTTACAATTGAATGAATGAGACTTGTGAGATGGATAAGTGAATGAGTGAGCACCACAATTTAACAAATTAAGAAGGGTTTCAACATTTCATTAAAAGCAAGAGTTTTCTGGTGATCATTATCGTTTGCTAAAATCATAAATTAATAATAACAAATCCATCGGATCATACTTTAACTTAAACTTAATTCACAAATACCTCGAACTCGTTCTTATTTTCATAATAGGGACTGTCTGGATTATTCAATAAAATTTAGGTTGCATATTGTTTTTATTCAATCGCAGAGATTGCGTATGAAAATTTATAAGCAATCTTTGATTGAATCGAAAAGGCAAAACGATCAAAAACAAGCATCATCACCACCAGTACAGTTTGTGTAAAACATTTTAATTTTAAAGAACAAGTTAATTGTTTATGACTTTATGTATACGACCCTTCGTTTTATTAACATGAAAAGTTCTCCCCAATTACAATAATTATTATTGCCAATTCATTCTAAATCAATATGCCTTTTAAATTCTATAAAATGGTGATTTCAAAAAGTGGAAACTTTCAACTTACTTGTGGAGTATCCATTGTTGTAAGTATTGCATGCCACCATTGTAGTTGACGGGCTGCACGAAGTGATCAGAGTATCATCGGCAGGTTGTTGATTCTGGGTGTAGATTAATTGCTGCTGCTGCTGCGGCTGCTGTTGAATATTAACTGATCCAGAAGGCACCGAGGTTTGCTGCATACTCTCACAATCCACGCATCTTTGACCACAGCAATCGTTGTTTTTTATGTTTAATCTACATTTCTCACAATTTTCTTGTTGTTGCTGTTGATTTGGAAAATTCTGCTGACAAGATGATCCTAAGGTACTTTCATTTGATGCAGATGACGAATGACAATTAATGTTATTGGTGGTGTTATTACTGCAAGCAGTCTGCATATTACAAGACTTTTCTGAAGTACAAGAGGTGAACTGATTCCCACTTCCGGAGGATAAGGATTCCGACGAAGAAGGCATTACATTCATATCATTGACATTGCTACCGCCACTACAAGGGACGCTGAAGCTGTTTTCCATTGTTGTCATTCCACTAGTCGCAACAATATTGCTTGAAGTGGTAGCACCACCAGAATTACTGCAGTATAAGGAAGAACTAGCTACCGTTTGAGGGTCGGAAGATTCATCTGTAATTCTTTCTACTGAAGGCGAAGTCCAACATGACGCTGATGCCGCTGTAGAGTAGTTTATCGATGAAGAGGTGAACATTTCAGAGATTTCGGAACTCATATACCCCTGAGATGATGTATTCGATGAGGATGAACAACTCGAAGAACATGATGAAGACGGAGTTATATTGCTACTACTTGTACTGCCACTGGCAGTCCCGCTCTGCTGATCTTGTAAATTGCAAGAGGACGTTGGAATTGGAACTGGTACTGCCGAAGAACTTGTCATTGTTCCATTGGGGCAATACTCGTCCTCAAACATAGGAAAGTCTTCATCATCATAGGTGAATTGACACCCGTAATCGTCGACTGAACAAGACATAAAGGAAATGTTTACAGGTCCACCGCCAACACCAACATTTGTAGGAAGTTGGGTTAGAACAGGACCTGTCTCCGAGCTCAGAATTTCTTCACAAAGAACTTGAGGTTTTTCTTGACGCTCCTCAGGAACAGGGGACGAAGATGATGAAACTCCGGAATCCTCAGATGAAGAGACTGATAGTGACTTGTTAGTTTGTTTAGACAATTCGTCCTGTGACCCTAAGTGATAGTTGTGGTCGTTTGACGAAGTCAATGTAGGATTTTCTTCACAGTCAGCTTTACAAGTTTGACCACTTTCTGCTTCAGGAACAAGATTGCTGATGATTGCAAAACAATCGGACTGGGGCTTGTCGTCTCCTTCTCCTACTCCAGATAATCTTTGAAAATCTTTCAGTTTCGCAGAAATTGAAAGACTTTCGTCTTCCGCTAATGCTGAAACTTTTAACGAAGTTCTGCTACGTTTTCTACTTCTTTTTTGAGACCACTTAGCACGCTTTTTGCTTTTGGTGCTAGTACCAGTTGTTCTAATCACTGGTTCATTCTTCTTCCGAGGTGAAGTTTCGATGTGACCTTGCCGATTGCCCGTGTTATTGTCATTAACTGTAGTGCTGCATGAACTCGCAGAAACTGAAGGGTAATCGTGACAAGTTTTTAGGCATTTAGCTGGGTTTTTAATCACACGGTCTAATCTTACAGGGACAGATGGTAAATCTTTGTTGGATTTACTGTTTAGGGGATTAACTTTAGTAACTTTTATATTAGACTTGGGAGTGGTATGTAATGAAGTTTCAAAAAACTCAGTAGTTAAATTAAAGTTTTGGGAACGGAGAATACGCTTGGCTCCTTCTGACACCAGTAATGGGAACTTTGAAGAAGAGAAGGATGTATTAGGTTTTGATTTGGATTCAATTTTCTGGGCCTTGGCTGCAGTAGAACTTCGGGTCAAAATTCCATAAAAGTTCGCTGTATTTGGAGATTCGCTGCTGCATGAGTTACTAACATTTCTACAATTTCTCGCATACTTGTTTGCTGTAGAAGCTTCAGTTGTACTTGAACTAAGGCTTCTTAGAGGTGACCTTTTAGTTGATTCCCTTTTAGGTTTAACTAAAGTAAACTTTTTGCATCGATAAGGTTGAGCTTGTTTATTTCTCGAGACCGATGATGTCGTCGACGTTGCTGAATTAGCAGTCGGAGTGATGGTTGCTCTACGAGAGACTCGTGAAGAAGTTCTTAGTTTCATCAATCCACTTTTTCCTTTTCACACAGCCCCTCACAGAATTATTAGATTCTTCAGGTTTGAAATCAACTGGGAAAAGGTGCGTTGCGTCCGAATTATGGCTTTATGATTTTACATGATTAACTGCTGGGGGCACTTAATCAAAGTTCAAGCATTTTATTCCTTCTTGATAATAGAATATCAATCACTTCATCTTCAAGAACAAGCTTCCGTCACTACAGTCAACTAGAACAAAACAAAATTTATTAAATTACATTCTGAATTCGATTATTTACGGATTCAGTATGTTTATCTCTTCTGTGCTGGCTTCATATGATTACTTGATTACATTAATTACATTAGTTTAGGATATCTGTCGTAGTTTTTTATGATTCTAACATAAAGCTTTTTAGAGTTTATCCAAGCATCAGTTGTTGGATGGAATGTTGTAAGAAATATTGAACCACTCTTTGTCTCATGTTCATGTCTCATTCAAGTGATAATTTCTCTAAAATGGGCAAACTGATCATTGGAATTTTTGCCGAAAAAATCTTGACTTAGTTGTGCTGTACAACTATACTTGTTCTGCTAAAAAATACCCTTTGATTAAATTTTGCAGAAAATCCTCATTAATTCGCAAAAGAAGCTCAAAAACAATCCCAATGACCAAAATTCACCACTGCATAATGGGTTTGTTTTTAATTTAACGGTTTCATTTTCTACGCAGATTAGTCGATAATATTATGATTAACATGAATAAATCGGGATGTCATTTTGGTACATTACGAACATCAATAATGGAAGTCTAAGGAAGACAACTGATACAGATGACTGAGATGACAGATACATACAAGTAATTGACGTAAAGCCCTTGAGTAAGCCAAATAAAAGGAGTCAAACGCATACCCTATTCAAATAAATAAAAAAATAATAATAAATAAATAAAAATACCGATTCAAAACATTTTTACGATATTCATTAAAGAGCGCAAACACAATCAGGGAAATATTTAGCAAGTAATTTCGTAATCATAAGTTCCGTCAGTTCCTAATCAAGTCAATCGTCCTGTCATATTACACTTAAATAAAATGGTAAATAAATAGAATTCAATGAACCGTGAAGGACTAAAAATTTTGTAAACATCGTCCTCTAATTAAATTGTTTACAATTTTTTTCAGAGCATATTTTTTTATATCGAGCAAATAGAATAAATGTAGCTCGATGCTCGATATAATTTAGTCTATTAGTAATTAGTCTACGATCGCGATCGGGCAAGATCAATATCAATTAGCCAATTGCAATTGGTTAAAAGTATATCAAGAATGAAACTTGTAAACAGATTGCCGAGGGTATGTTTCATTCCAATGACTAAAACATCTTCAGGTCTCAGGTAATTGGTTTCGGTAAACCTTTATGTACGTTCATAATCATGATCATGAAGAAAAAACCTTTGAAGACTCGATTTCCGGGATTATAGTCTTCTGCAACCTGCAAGGTAAACAGAAGCAACAAACACCCTTTGCGAAATAAATCTCCCCGGAATAAGTGTCTTCACAGTTCTCACTACCCTTCGCATACAGCATGTCCTAATGTTCGAAACGCAAATTTTCTACAAAGACCTTAAAAACTCAAAGCAGTACCTACTTAACTGACTTAAAATATGATCTTAGAAGTAGAAGGGTTATTGAACATTATTGAATTTGAATAGTTTTCGCAGCATAGCATAAGGTGTAAATGCGTGTATCTACATAATATCAAAACAGAAATATTCACATAATGAATCAGATCTTTCTTTAAAGCAGTTCTGAATTAATTTTCAATTCATAAAGTGAATTCATTTTTCTGTCAAATAGTGTAATTTCATCAAGCAAATCTTAGTTAGTCGTATGACAAATTTTACGTCACAAATAACGTAGTTATAATTCTTATAATTTATAAATAAAATAAAAAACACACTAATCGTGAATTGCATTGATATTTGAGAGGTTATCGATATAATGATAGCCAACGAAAAAGGTTGCCCTTTTCTTATTCCATTTTGATTAGCCACTTCAGTCATAGAATTTGGGATACTTTCAGACTATTTGGCTTGCAGAACATCTTCGTTGTTTTTACTACGTACCTACGTTCACGATTCAGTGCCATTATCGCATGCAGTGCAGTAAAATTATGAAAGAATTGAATTCACAAAATATATTGAAGGCACTCAAACTAAACTCATTTACACTCTCTTCGTCGTCCTTTCCTTATCACATTGTATTTCATTTTCAGCAAAATTGCATACCTATGATAACTTCTGTTGCCGGCTGTTGAATATGGTTTCAATTTGCAAGAAATCGCTAAATTCGCTAACATTTATATCATGTATTCACTCATCCCTGTAAATAAATGAACCATATAAGACATCTAAATCTAACAATACTTCGATACATGTATTTACTAGTAATACTGAATACCGGGTATTTATTTATGTGATGAATGACCTACTTTTTAAAAACCTTCATTCAATCAAATTCAAATTTTGCATTTAACTACCATTACTTCAACCCTACGAGACACTCTGACTGAATATATTATTATATAAATAATAATAGCTAATTTTATTACCATTCATTTCATAGTGGTTTATGAATGCATATATTATTGAAGTTTCAAAGATTGAGCTACAACATATAAGCTACAAAGTCAGCTAACTGAACTGACAACTGACCATTTCATTTGACTTTTTGACAGAGTTCAGCCAGACTTATAGACAATAAGGCATCCAACATCGCAAAATTCATATTTTGCAATTCAGAACTCGCAATTAAAACATTTCCTTACACATCCAATTATGATCTAAATCTATAATCATTATGAAATAAAATATGAATTACGATTTTTAAAATAAAAATTGTCTTTCAAATTCCTAATACAAAATAACTAAAACCTTTACATTACACATTAAAATAAGCTTTAAGTTGGAAGAAGTCAATCAAAATTTGAAAGTCAAAAGTAAAAAAATTATAATTAAAAACCGATCGATATTTTTTCTATACACTTAGCACAAGCATAGCATGTAGAAAATTGAGCGGGACATATAGCCAAAAGGCGGGCACTTGTTAATCCCCGAAAATCCTAAATCTATCCTTAAATGTCTAACAAATAACCCTGGACATAAAAACCCCGAAATCCTATTCTACCCTCCTACAACTAAACACACATGAAATTAACAACTAAAAGTCAATTAAGGTTAACTTACATCGGCCAAAATTAATTTTATAATGATGGGGCTGCTTGATACGCAAAACTCAAGAAGTAAGATCTTGTCTTTCCTTTAAAAAACGACAAAATAAACGGGTAATACCCGTCGGGTATTTTAGTTATTTTAATAAATTGAATCCCGTAATTCATAATTAAAACATAATAACAACTCTTAATTGTAAACATAAACTAATTAATAAATATTTAATTAATTTACAAATTTTGCAAACCTTTTTTGATGGCAAAAGTTATCTCCAACTTCAAACCCTTAAAACCAAAAGATTTCCGAAATCCAATTCGAATTGAACAGTTAAATTTCCTCCGAAACACTTGCCCACAAAATAATTTCGACAAGTTTGTCGATATCGATGAGTTTATGAATCACTGCACTTGAAAATCAACAAACTTTTCACTCATACTTTTTGTATTTTGATATTTACTTGTTCATGCTGCTGCTAGGAGGCTGCTCTAATAAACTTGTCGAATGAAACCAGTCACGTAAGTACGTCGCTCGTACTTGCATTATATAGTAGTAGTAAAATAGTAGTATGCATATCATCCATTGCACCAACCAACACCAACCTGCCTTTATAGTAAAAATTCAGATAGAATGTGCAAATTATAAGAAGAAACTACTATGGCGAATGAGTGTAGTTGAATGATTTTTGACCAAGGGGAGTACAGTACTCCCCACCGGGTCCCCGGGTGACAAAAAAGTTCGCTTTGATTAATATTATATTAATTCAATTAATTAATTAATTTAGTTAAACTTCTTAATCAAAATCTGCTTTTGTAAAATAAACAATTATTATAATTACAGTTTTTTTAGATAGTTTAGTTAGTTTGAAAAATGATAAAACAAGCAATAAAGATTGGTTTTACTAAAAAAATATGTTGAAAAGTTGAATTTTCATTGGATATTGATATTGAATAGCGGACTAGGCAGGTAGTGTAATGTGATGTAAAAGGTATGTAAAAGGTCAAAGTTCAAATTTTGTGACGTAACCTTTTCCGATCACGGATAGGAAATGCAGTTGCTGCCCCCCATGTTAAAAGACCAAAGTTTGTGACCTTACCTTCCTGATTACTGATAGAAAATGCATTTGCTAGCCCACACCACGTATAAGGTCAAACGTCAAAGTTCAGCCCCTCTGCAGCCCCCTTTCTTCCTACTATTTCCTCTGTGGGGCCAAAACCGCTGACAAAGTTGCCCATACACATCACCGCGGCCGTACCCCTACTTTCAAGGTGGGGAAGTACAAGGGAACAATGAAATAATTTGTCCTATTGCTTCTATTCCATTCAGAAAGGATTTAATCCTACGAGGTTACAATGACTGATGGTGTTATTGTAAACGTCATATATTTTTATTCATTTTTTGACTTTTTTGTTCTTTTCTACATGAAAGATGAGGATCATCCACGGTTTTTGTTAAATTTTACTCGACCTTCATTTACCCGATTTCAAAAACCATTTAATTGTTAACCTAAATAGGTTTAAAAAAAAGTTTTATTTTACTTTTTGAAACATTTTACATGAATTAAGTCTTATGTATGTATATATGTATGTTTCGTAGTCAATAATAATAATCGATGCAAATTTTTTCACCATAAACATAGATAAGATGCACTCCTTCACTGCTAGCATACTTACTAACTAGTTTACTAAATAATAAATAAACCTTTTAGTATTATATGCAAACTACTGAGGTTTCCTTAAATAATGTTTGGAATTTAATTTTAGAAATTAACTATTTATTTTCCAGGTGAAAGAATTATTAAAATTCTACCTATTTATTTAAAGCTTTTTAATCAACTTCAAGATTTGTTATGGAGTTTTAGGCAGATTTGTAAATTGTAAAAACTACAATTTGATCCTTCCTCCATGCAATTTAATAACAATAACAATCCTAAAAAATTGTTTTTTACAGAACAGTAACTCCCACTCCCCATAGTACTCTCATCCACTCATCCTCATGAAATGTCAAAAACTCAAAAACAAAGTAGTAAAAGCTTTTCCCAGAATTATGCCCTTATTTTTAACTGCTTTTTCTAACTAAAACTAATCTTAAGCTTTAACTTTTAACTAAAAATCTAACCTTAAATTATAACTTTTGCCTTGTTATGAGAATCTTGAAATTTTGGGAGAGATTATGAATGCAAAAACGAAAAATTACAATCCCACGCTACGAATTTAAAGAAAAAGCAAAATTTTTCAAAGCTAATGGATGTCGGATGTAATAATTTTTACAAAGCCTACCTACCACAAAATTCACAATAAATTAAATGCATTTAAATATCAAAAACTATTTTTTTTTAAATTCATCTGTAATCTGTGGTTACATGAATGCGGAATGATAAAACTGATGATGACAAAAATACAGTTTTTGTTTTAAATATACGTTTAAGGTTTATAGCATATTGAATCATAAATTGTTAATTATTCATCCGCATTATTCTCTAAAACCTTAATTAATTAAACGCAAAATAATTATTTTTGTTGCTGATACTGGTGAGAAGTTATATGAAATAGAGGGTACATGGTAAGCGATCTATGTTTGGATGAAGTAACTAAACGCTGACTCTTTTTCTATAATGCAGTTTTTATTGCTCAATAATAATCCCAAGTTCAACCACTTCCGCATTTCACTTACTTCTCGCTCTAAATAGTAATAATATCTCTCTCTACTCTCTATAGTAGTCTATACCTTTGCTACAAACCACCACCACCAATCCTCTCACTATTTTTACCCAATCTAAGTCTACTCTGCATAGCTATTCCAAATATTGTTAGATACATTTATAACATTGTAAAATGCACCTTACAAAACCTGCGCTATCATCTTCCCCAAGCGTAATATTTTTGACCCTTGACTTGACCCTGTTGTGTGGGACTAAATTAACCTTTGACCATCTTAGGACGTAGAAGAGTCGGTGGGGTGTTTTAAGCTTTCCCTAAGGGTCTAATCTAAGTCCGGCCATTTTTTTCGGATTTACAAGGGTGCATACTGCCACATAGAAAACAAGTTTTGACAGAATGCGCATGTGCACTTCCGTGAATGCACATGCGCATCGTATGCGTGTTCTTTACATTTGAGAGTGTTCCCTTGTAAATCTTTAAAAAATGGCCGAGTCTGTTCGTTCAATCAAACCCAAGCTGCCTTAACTTTTGAAAGCTAAATTTGCTCCACCATATCTTACGCCGCTTACAGCCTACCGACGACGACGTACATACGTCTGCATGCTCAATGTTAAATGCTACTACTACCAAAAATGCTTATTTTCAAAAACGCATACTTTATACTTCGGATCGTTCGGAAAGTACTACTCTCATAATCTCATTTGTATGCTAAAAATGCTTCATATTTCAAAAAATATAATTAAAGTCATTTTACAAAAACATTATAAAAACAAATTTTTTAACTACATTGAAAAAAAGTTGTGAAAAATATTTTTTGAAAATGTCAAAATAAATGTTAAAAAATAATTTTTGTGTTAAACATGTGCATCCACATTTTCAGGTTTTGAGTTGTACTAAATAAATTTCTGCTTCTCATCTGCTATGCTCGCTATAATGCTATGCTTTAAGTTTGTATAAATCGTACGTGAAACTGATTGTGTGTAGTGTGTGTGTGTGTGTGCTGTCTTTGCATTGTGTTTGTGTGTCTTTGCCTCTAGCCTCTGTTCCCGTTCATGTGTTGCAAGTTGCAACTGCATAGTACGATATAGTATACGACTTGTACCACAATAGTATGAGTGTATGAGTACGAGTACAGAGATTATAATATTGAAGATTTTTGTGTGTTTTTTCGTTGTTCTTGGAGTTTAATATTGTTCTCCCTCCGAGAAGAGGTCTAAAAAGTCTGATTTTGTGGTAATTTTGCAGTTTTATTCATTTTTGTGTATTTCAAATTTGTAAATACGAATTTAAATCTAACTCATAATTAAATTCCACCCGTAAGTTTAATATTTCATGTTCCATGTTTGGCGTTTGTGGTTTGGGATTATTTGGGAAGTATTTTCAATTCACAATTCACATACTTCACTTGAGTTTTTTAATTGTTGAGTGTGAATTGAATTGTGAATTGAAACTCGAATCACAAAAGGAGTTCATTCAGATCAAAGTTGTTGACATATGACATCGGACTACAGAGTACGTCGTACCTACAGACAACGGACAGACTAAACTAAACACATAAGACTAAAAGATGAAAGACTAGCAACTAGACTTTGGACTTGGCCTGTCACCTGTGACCTGACTTGAGGTCTTAAGGTGTTGGTTGTAAGTTCGTAAGAAAATAAAAAAGGTTGAATTTTTTATTGTGATTTGTGAATGATGTGGAATGCAGCATCAATCAATAATACACAATGACAATACACAATATTTGCAAATCGCCTCAAATCGGTACAAGTACGAAGGTTTTTGTAATTGTGAATTGAATTTAATTGAATTTTTTTGGTTTGTCATTTGCAGTTCACAGTTGACAGTAACTCATCAATTAAAATCATCAATACTGAATACAAAATTGACATTGACAGCGTATGCACTTACTCAGATTTAACAGCTATTGAAGGTGAAAGTTTGGAGTTGTGGGTGGATTAAATTTCTTAAATTGGGTGGGTTTCTTAAGTCGTAAGTTAAAGAATCATCAGAAAACTGAATTACAACTTCAAACTTGCAAGAGTTGATTGTGGATTGCTGCCAATCACCAGTGCTGCTGCTGGGAGACCTTTAGCAGTTGTCAGGCTTAGTCAAGTAGCAAAACAGTACCAGCATGTCGACCCCAAGAGGATCAGGAAATAATAGTGCTTCCAAAAACTTTGATTTAGATCAAATTTGGGATGATCTCAGACAAGGGATTGAACATGTGTACGAACGTCGTGGAATGGCAAAGCCGAGATACATGGAGTTATACACGTAAGTTTAATTGAAGCTCTTTTCTTGCAGTTGTAATTGTTGTGATTAACTGGACGTGTCCTTATCGTGTAACATATTGCCCTTTTTTAAAATGAGCATCGCATCATTTTTTCAGGCATGTTTATAACTATTGCACAAGCGTTCACCAGCAAGGGGGTGGTGGATCGAGTTCCAATGGACGAGCAGGAGGATCACGGACCAGAAGGCCAGCGGGTATGAACGCTGGTGGAGCAGGAAATCATAACAGTGGTGCACAGTTTGTTGGGCAAGAATTGTATAAAAGGCTTAAGGAGTTTTTGAATGACTACTTGGGGAAATTGATATCGGTAATTAGTTTTCTAACGGCTTTGATTTTAGCACATGATATTGTGCCTTTTCAAACTTTCTTCATTAACTTGGAAGCTAATTTTCTGAAGTATAATATAATTGGAATCATTTTTTCCTTTTTAGACTGGAGAAGATTTGATGGGAGAAGCTGTACTTCAATTTTACACTAAACAATGGGAGGAGTACCGTTTTAGTTCAAAAGTCTTGAATGGTGTTTGCGCATATCTTAACAGGTATCATTTCCACAACCTTTATTTTGTGCAAAGCTTATTTCTCATTTCCTGCTCCAGAAGCCGACTTCTTATCTCAGGCCGAGTATTGTATAATATTATTTTTTCAGGCACTGGGTGCGACGGGAGTGCGATGAAGGAAGGAAAAATGTTTATGAAATATACCAGTTGGCACTAGTAATTTGGAAAGAAACTCTCTTTGAAAAACTTCATAACCAGGTTACTAACGCAGTTCTGAGTTTAATAGAGAAGGAGAGAAATGGAGAAATGATTAATACTAGCTTAATTAGTGGAGTTATCGGCTCATACGTTGAGCTTGGTAAGTAATTTTTTAAATTTGTGCTAGTCGACAGTCGTTATGTGGAGAGTGGTCATGTACTCGGCAATAACACTGCTAACGAATTCTCTCTTCATTTCCATAGGGTTAGAGGACGAAGATCCAAGTGCAAATCAAGCAACTAATCCTGCCGCTGCTATCGCTCGTTCAGGTCCGCATTTAACAACGTATCAACGAAATTTTGAGACCCAGTTTTTGGATGCGACGGAAACCTTTTACGCTAAAGAGTCTGTGGAGTTTCTTTCCCAAAATCCTGTTACTGAATACATGAAAAAGGTCAATTTTGTCTGAATACTGAATTTAGATACATAATAATTTTGTATAGTTCTTAATTTGATTGTAAAAGTCTAAAGTACTGAATGTTTTAAAACGATTCAATCAAATTCACAGGTCTATAATGAGTTTTATTCTGTTAAATTTTAGGCAGAGCAAAGATTGTTAGAGGAAAACAAGCGAGTGGAAGTGTATTTGCACGATAGTACGCTGAATAAGTTAATGAAAACTTGTGAAACTGTAAGTTCTTATTTTAAAATAACGTAGATCATCATTTAAAACAAAATCAGTATGTTTATGTATCTTATTATTTTTTTAGGTTTTAATTCAAAAACAGTTGGACACCTTGCACCAAGAATTTAAGAACTTACTGCATCACGAAAAGAAAGATGATTTGGGCCGAATGTATCAGCTTGTAGCACGGTTAGAAGATGCCCTTGGTGATATGAAGGATCATCTGGAAAGTCATATTTGTACTCAAGGGTTATCTGCTTTAGAAGAACTCGGGGAGAGTGGTTCGACGGTAAACACATTTTTATTATACTTTCAAAAGAAACCTTAGATTTGAAAAGAGGTGGTTTAAGTATCTAATCTTTTATTTTATGAACAGGATCCAAAATTATACGTAACCACGATATTGGACGTCCACCGCAAGTACAACAAATTGGTGCTGACTGCATTCAGGAATGACTCTGGCTTTGTCGCAGCGTTAGACAAGGCGTGTGGGAAATTCATTAACAACAATGCAGTTACAAAGTAAGCTTATTTGAATATGAGACATTTGCCATTTTAAAGTAAAGCATGTGGTGTGATAGTTTGTTTACAGTTGTCTTTGATTTATTTCCAGAGCGTGTCAGTCAACACAGAAATCCCCTGAGCTGTTAGCTCGTTACTGTGATCTTTTACTCAAAAAGTCAAATAAAAACCCTGAAGACCAGGAGCTTGAGGATACGTTGAACCAAGTGGTATGTATTATTAGAAATGCTCCCTTTGACTGCTAAGATCATTTTCGCAATTCAAAATTCAAACTAAAAATCTAATATTCTTGATTTCTTAACTTTAACAGATGGTAGTATTCAAGTATTTGGAAGACAAGGATGTTTTCCAGAAATTCTATAGTAAGATGCTTGCCAACCGACTTGTGTCGCATATGTCTGCTAGTGATGAAGCAGAATCCTCAATGATCGGTAAACTTAAACATGCGTGCGGTTTCGAATACACATCTAAACTTCAGCGAATGTACCAGGTAAGATTTAAAAATAATACTAACATCATAGACATCTGACATACTGTTTCATAGATATAAACTAATATAAACTGTTTGTTAACTTCAAATTCGGGTTTTTCTAATTTTTTTGTTCTTGTTCAATAGGACATCGGCCTATCTAAAGACTTGAATGATGAATTCAAGCAATGGATGGTTCAGAAAGAGGAAAACTTGTCCCTCGACTTCCAAATTCAAGTCTTGTCATCAGGGTCTTGGCCATTTACTCAATGCGTGGAATTTGCTCTTCCATCAGAGGTAAGTTTTTTACTAATGAAATAGAGTCACTTTTCTTTTAGGACTAGCTTTGAGATATATTTAAATATTTAAAATATTAATTTTCTATCACTTTATTCAGCTGGAGCATAGTGTTAACAAGTTTAACGAGTTCTACAACGGAAAGCACAGTGGAAGGAAATTAAGCTGGCTGTATAATCGTTCAAAAGGGGATATTGTTACGAATTGTTTCAAAAATCGGTATATTTTCCAAGCCTCCACGTTTCAGATGGCTGTTCTACTGATGTTTAACACTAGCGATACATACAAAATCAGTGAGCTTGCTGACGCTACGAAGCTTAAAATGGACATCTTGATTCAGGTACTTTATTATGAATTTAAATTGATTTATTCATAAATTATTATTATTACCATCACACTACTTAAATGAATGATAACATAAAATATTTTATTACTGACAACTTAAAGGTAATCCAAATCCTGTTGAAGGTAAAATTATTAATATTACCTGCCAATGAAAGTGAAGAGGATTTCAACGGAGAGACGGCAGTTACTTTTTTCAAAGACTACAAGAATAAGAAACTCCGTGTAAATATAAATGTGCCACTGAAAGCTGAAGTGAAACAAGAACAAGAGCAAACTCACCAAGTCATAGAAGAGGACCGTAAATTACTAATTCAAGCAGCTATTGTACGAATCATGAAAATGAGAAAACAACTTAAGCATCAGCAATTAGTCGGAGAAGTTCTCACTCAGCTAGCCGCTCGCTTCAATCCTCGCGTACCTATGATTAAAGTAAGTATTGGGTTTTTAATTCACCTGTGGAATTTTTTCAACACTTTTATAAGTTATCAAGAAGTAATTAATGTATAAAATTTTGTAATTGCAGAAGTGCATCGATATACTAATAGAGAAAGATTACTTGGAGAGGAATCCCACAGAGAAAGACACCTACTCGTACCTAGCATAGTCGAATATTACGTTTCATTTTCATTAGTAAATCTCATAATGTTTGAAGTAGTAGAAAACATGATTGGTGCGGTCTTGTAATATCATTTGTAAAAACTACGTATTCGCTGTAATAATTCGTGTTGACTTCAGCCGTTTCTAATTTGAGTTGTACCACTAATTAGTGTGAATTACTAGGTCTAAAAAATTAATTACCCTTTATCTTAATAATTTTATCGTTAAGTTTTTTTTTTAAATCAAAACAAGTATTTAATGTAGGTATAAAGAGTAAGAAATAAGGCATTTGATAGAATTTTGTCTGCCGGAGAAGACGTAATCATTGTATATCAATAGTCGCTGTCTTCACTTTATTGGTTTCTACTTCTACTAATCGCAAAATTTAAAATGTGTTTCTTTGTTTTTTAACAAAACGGACTGAAAACGGGATAGATTGTATAAATATTTAGTAGCGTGTAATGCCCATTATTTTTATTATAAGAAAAAAATACCGTTAGCTAAAGTTAAATAACTCGTATCTCAAAAAATTTACGCAATTAATTATTATGAAAACTACGATACATGATATATGTCCACGGTTTTGTCTTTGAATTTTTTAAAGACGAATGATAATGAGGAGACATCGTAGGGAAAATGTTTACAATTTTCAAAAATAATTATTATTTTGAGGATGTTGAGAAAGTTTGTTCCCGTCCGCATACAATGTTCTTTATCGCCTAAAATTGTTGTATTACATCATTAGAGGTTGTTTTTTACGTAAATTCGGAAGAACGTAGTAATAACCATTTATATCCTCTTCCAACAAGTGCAGTGTGAATGTGATGCGGCTAATATTATAGTACGGATAAATATGCAAATGATGGATAATCGATAAGAAATTTTGGTGGTATTCAATTTAAAATTACGTGTAATAAACTAAACTTAAAATTGTAACTAATTATTTAAAATTTTTAAAACCGAAATACAATGTTATCAACTTATGTAGCAAGCGGTGAAGGCAAACTTCCGCCTGAAAGTTTCATTTAATTAGTAAAATAATGAAGATGGAATTGTTTCTTTAGCAAGGCTGCATCATATATCTTCACTTGAAGGGATACATTGTAAGTTAGGAAAGAAAATTGATCATTGATATTGCATGAGAAATAAAATAGAAATTAAATTAAGTAGTTCATAAATGACATTGCTTTGATATTGAGCGAACTTATATTATTTCCAACTGTTTGTTTTTTAAGTAAATTAAAATTTTCATTCAAGTTTTGCTGTAAAAATGTGTTTCAAAAATAAAAAGCTACTTCAGTTGGATACAAGCTGTTATGGTTACTGTTATTGTTTATTAACCTTCATAACAAACCGGACTAACTCATGTACAAGAAACGAACCCTTGATTCTCCAGACTACTGGGACGAAGGGACGAAGCCAGCCTTCACAAACGCTTACTGACTCAGACTCCCTCCACATGTCCAAGCAACATTGATAGATCTGAAAGACATGATCTTTTCCTTCTTCACATTCTCGACGAACCCA
>JAQGAA010000727.1:0-19705 GCA_034696425.1 Isotoma viridis
CTCAATTAAATTCGGGAGAGGTAAGAAAGCAGGTCTGTCCACCTTGTAAAAACTTCAAAGAAAAATCTCAACTGTCTATCTATCTCAAAGAATAGATGATTCCTCTACAGCAATGCAAATACAATCCAATATGTATAATATTAAAAATAATAATAATACTGTAGCAAAAGTACTATCACTTGTTGTATGTACTTTGGTGCTAGAGTAACTTCTTATTGTGTAGTCAAACTTCAAATCTTGAAATACAATAGAAGAAGGTTGAAGATATTATTAAAAAACCAATGTGATGATGGCTGATGGGATGATGGCACTCTACTTGTTTCATGTTTTCTTTGCCAAAGAGGATTTTATTTAACTACTTCTTTCTCCTGATTGGAATTTATGGTTTGATAAGAAGGAATGAACCAAGAAGTTACACAAGATTCCCACCCGGTTATAAAGTAAAACTTATACCACGGCTTTCTTAATGTTACAAAATAAAAAACCTCATCAAAGGTATGCAGAATCTAAATAGCAAAAAGACGTTGGGATATATAACAATGTGGAATGTCACTTCTGAAGCTTTTTACACCTTAACACGATCCCATAGATGGTAAACTAAAGTTCTTTTTTAGGTTGTATATTTTTTTCATTGAGTTTTTACGTTTTTTTCCACAAGAAAATAAATCAGACTTTTCTTGATTTCAACTGCAACTTTGAGTTTATAACAATATTCATTAAATTGCTTTATTTTATCTCAATTAAATCACTTTTCTCCAAATGCACAAATCAAACCAATTTATATTATTCAGGTTTTCAAGTTTAATTTCTTCAAATCTTGTTTCAAAAGTAGTTGAAATAAAAAGTGACAAAATTAGTGACAACATACAACTACTAAATATGATGTATGTCCTCCTTTTAAAAGTAGTAGTAGTTGTAGTGATGATGAGAATACCATATAATATATCAAGTCTTCCCCATACATTTACAAGAATCCAAGTTTAACAACAAGTTAGTGACCATTCTCATATTTTTATAATAATAAAGATGTTAAGTTTACTCTGGCAGCGGGGGCATGACTGAGACACTTGTCTTGTATTGTTGAAAAAGGACGTAAGTAACAAGGCAAACACAAAAACTACACAACAACACAGACTCACAGACAACAATACAATGACAATAGTGACGGATGGACAGTAGTGCTTTTTCCTTGTAATCTTGTAATAATGAAACAAGCTCAGCTTCCTATTTTCCTTACAAACTTTATACTGTGATATCTCCTTTCGTGGTCAAATTAAAATATATTGTACCGTTTTTGACAATTTTTTTCCCTTCCAGCTCACACAACCTGTCACTTATTAAAGCTCTTCAAACTTTTAATAACTTTGTGCACTCCAATGCAAATCTTTTTTATCTTTTATTCTTATTTGCATAGTGTTTTTGCATACACAGAGAGAGCTTTATAACAAATAGTTGCATTAAACTCCTTGAGAGAAAAAGGTACATGTACTCTGTGGTCTATCTAATTTTACAAGATTAGATTTTTTCTCCCGATAGTTAAATCCGCATTGAGTTGTGTATAGAGAAACGAGAGTAAAATGAGTGACAAATTCTTCTCCTTTGTACAAAGTAACAATGCAAAGTAAAGAATAATCAGATTGAATAAGATTTTATTTGCTGAAAGGTGCAGCAGGTGGTGAATCCTCTTGTTCTGTGGTCTTGTCAACTATCCAATTTGCAATGGCTCCCTGTTACATAACTACAAGTTACAATTGTACTTTAATACTTTGTGTACAATATAGCATCCCCACCACACCACTTTTGTAGGTATAATGGATAAAGATGATGATGATAATAATGATAATGTATGTAGAGTCTTTTTCTGGCACTTAAGTAAATATTATTATGCAAACCCCAACCTTAAAAAGTACAACTCTCTTTGCTTCTAAAATGCAACTATTTGCAATGCAATTTGCAAGAAGATATGTTACTCTTCATTATGATATTAATATATCCAGTGTTGACACTTACAGGAAAATGAAGAATATACTTCAGTCAAAATGTTTAAATTTTTTAAACTTTTTTCTTAAAAAATTAATCTTTTACAGTAGTAGTATTTTGAATTTTACTGAGAGTAAATTTTAATTTGCTCATAATAGCTTTTTACTAGAAAGCTAAATAATAAAAAATAAGGAGACTACTATTCACCCCTTTCCTTGTTGACTGACTACTGCTGATTCTGGAATCAAGAGTTAAATTTTACTTAATTCAAAGTCGAAGCCTTCCTTGTCTGTAGTAGTAGGTTGTAATATATTTTATATATGTTTGTGCATCTAACTAACTTTGCTTTGATGGCACTCACAATGTTATACTATATGCAGTAGTAGTATAAAGATAATAATAATAATAATAAAAATAAAAATGATCATGCATATGAGAAGTAGATGCAAACAATATATAAAACCCTTTCCTAGATTTACTAACTATCATCATCATCATCGTACCTGTTGTGTGCTTTTTACCTTCTGGGCTCATCATTCCACAATATATGAAAGAACTCGCTATGCATACGATATAATAATATGTCTAATTTTCAACGTGTAGGCCGGCAGGTAAAGGTAAGTTAGGTTCGAATATAAAGTGTATTTTGTTTAAAGAAGAATAGGTAGTGGAGATTTTCTTGCAGGGTTTATTACCCGGGTTTAACGTTTTTTGTACTTACAATTAGAGATTTTTAAATATTTCAATTTTAAATAATATTCATTTTTTGAAATATTTTCTTACGAGTTTTGATACTTTAAAAAAGTTTTATTTATTCAATATTTAAACCAATTTTGATCATTATTAGAAATTAAAATATTGTCACTGAATTTTAATAAAACCTCTTATGGTGTTTCAAAATAAGTCGAAAGTATCAAAAAATACCCAAATGTATGCTGCAATTCATAAAATCACTGTCAGTATTACGCCTTAGTTTTCCTTAAAAAACTTTAAAATTTGCATTTAAAAAAATACAAAAAATACTAAAAAATCTCAATAAAACCCAAAATAATTCCAAAAGACACAAACCACCTAATTCCTAAACATAAAAAACCCTTGGTTAATCCCACCCTACAAATAGATACTCACCACAATAAACACTAACTACAAAGAAGAAGATACCAAAAGGCACATAGAACATACACATACCACAATCCATCCAGAGCCTGATAATACAAATGTTAACTAACACATACAACATACCATCCTTAACTTTATAAGAATCATCCCCAAGATATCAAAACTTGGTTCCATCCATCCATACTCCCAACTCACCTGAACTCTCATCTCTCTCAACAGGTAAAAACTGTATGTAGGGTGGTTTTTCTCTTAAAAACTTATTATAGGCATCATTCTATCCAACACGGATCAAACCAAAGCAACATTGAATCTGAATCTAATGATGATAATGCTTTCTTCAAGAAGTCCTATCTCTATCCTCCTATCCTGCCTTCCTGCCTACATACATACCCACATTACATGATAAATATCCATCCCCATACCACCACCACTACCACTACAACTAAAAGTCAAGTTAGTTAAGTTTTAAAAAGTTGACTGACTCACACTCTATATCTTCTTTGAATCCATACGGAAACCTTTACTATATGCATTCTACCCTTTTACATCATGCTATTACATTATCTAAAGGTATCTCTATCAGTTCAGTCTCATCAAGTCTCTCAGCCATCTTCCTTATACTACACAATAATATAATTTTACATATAAAGCTTGAGAAAGGTGTAATTACTTATACATGCACACATGTTCTTTTATTTATTATTATTATTATTATTACTATATGCCCTGTGTTAATAAGACCTATATGTGCTTTTTACACTATACACATATACAAATCTACTTCTACTATTATTATGATTATAATGTATATCTTAAAAAAGTCTTTTACCTTCCTTCTTAAACTTATTAAACTTCTAACTTCTTTTGGTCCACATTCCTCAGCACTCCTTTAACAACATCACCCTCTTTACTCTTTAGTCCCTCAAGAAGATACCTGCCTAGTAGTAGTATTAAATAAGGATGAATGTTTTGTAATACATATTAAGACAATTTTATAAACACAAGGCACACTATCTGTAATATATCCTATCTAATATTATTATTATATTCCATTGCTTTGATTATTCAGGTAATACACTTGTGTATTTGTGTATAGTGGAAGTGAGCATCCTTATATAATATTATAGGGTGAATCCTTAAAAAGCTATCTAATGTGAAAACATTCTCCTATCATTCTTGCTCCTGCCTCTTTCCTCAACCCTTTCTTTTTAGATTTAACTAAAGCAACCCTTTCTTCCTTGAAAGATTCGTGAGTTAAAAAAGCCAGTCCCTCATTTTATAATTATGGCCTAACCAGGGTTTTTTACTTTGGCCGTTTCATTCCGTATAAGCTATGTTCACATTGTAGGAAAGAATTTTGGAGTTTTTTTATTTGCTAAAAAATCTACAGGAGAAACATTTCACCTAAAAGCTTTTGCTTAAAAAGTAAAATTTTGTAGTTTCAAATGCTAGAGTAGCTTATTATTATTACCTTATGTTATATGAGAATGATCGGGTAGGATGAGCGTTTTTAAAACAAAGTTAAGCTAATCTAGAACGCAACTAGTAAATCTTAAGTTACTTTCAATGGATTAATCCATGCATAAGTGAGCTTATCGAAAATGAAGGCAGTGGCAGTTTATTGTTTGAAAGTATTCGTCCAACTGCTAATATAATGCACACGAATATCTTAAAATTATAATGCACTTATTCATCCATTTCTTTTCTACACGGTTTTTTTTTGTATTTTATTTGGTACTTATTTATTTATTCGAAATCATTTTAAGGCATCTACATATGTTTACTGCTACTGAGGGAGTACTCCTTCTAAAAAAACGTCTATAGCCTTACGGGAGAACATTGGTTTTTCTTTGAGTCTACCACTGGAATGATAAAAAACCCTTTCTGCCTTGTTGTTTCTCTTAAGTCATTCAGTCCCAAGGTATTGTAATCAACTCCCCCCCAACCTCGATCATATTCTGTTTTTATTCAATTTTTTGATTTTACTGTAATCACTAAAACAATGAAATTTTCACATTTTTCAGATCAACGGTCTTCGCACCCAACAGGTATTTTGTCGAATCAACCATTCATGTGGAACAACTGAATTGACTTTATTTAAAAATTGCAAAAAATTTATAAATTATATTAAAAAGAGATTTATCAATCCTTTCCTTAACTATAGTAAATATTAATACTTTCACTAAACTCCATACACAAAAATTATTTAAAACCGAAAACCTTTTCCTCTCCCCATTGTCGATTTCCTCATAAAAACCAACAATATTCTTACAATAATTATATACCATTTGTGCCATTAGAATTCCTATATCTTAGGTAGCCTCAAACGCATGAATCTTACGCAGCAAAAGAAACTTTTAAATCTATTCAAAACTTGAAGATAAAATCCTGCATTTTAAAAAGCTCAGGTGTAAATGAGTTTCCAACAGAGAATACATAATCACGGCTTTTTCATTTTTTTATAAAGTCACGATGTCCTTATTGTACGCTTCCTAAGTGCAACAAGGGGGTCGATTCCTATCCAAGGCAATTTGAGCTTTGTGTATATGATGTGAATTAAGTATCTACAAACAAGGACGTCCTTGCACCCTAAATCAAACTTTAAGTGTTTAAAGAACCCTTCATACACAACGTGTTTGTAAGTAACGTGTATGATTCTTACTAAAAAGATTTTACTCAACCTTTTAAATACAAAATAACAAACTTGTAGAAAATTCAGAAAAAAAAAGATTTCGCATCCTAAATCCTGATTAAAAAGTCAATTAAAACTTAAATCTTTAAAGCTTTCTTTTAATACCAAAGCTCATTAAAAAATGAAACAAATCTTCATAAAAAAATTTAAACAAGTGTGAAATTAAAAGCATACTTGACCACCTTCAAATGACCTCCGAAAGGTTATCTAAAAGGACAAAAGGCTTTTGAAAAAAGTCTCTCTCCTCTCTCTCAACACATTGATGATGATGGTAATAATAATAATAGAGATAAAAGTGATCATTTTAATAATCTCTTGAATTTTCTGCAGCTGTTCGCTTGTCTATGATGATCATCCCTTATTATTATTACATGCAAGAATGAAGCTCGGATGAGTGAGCAAGAGTGCATATATCTTAAAACAGATAGACTCAAATCATCTATCCACTAATAATAATAATACCAGGCAACGCTAGGTATGAAGCAAGAAGGGCATTTTTCATTATTATTTTTTATTATTACATTTTTCAGTTCAATGTTACATTCTAAAACTCTCTTGCAAAGAATAAAATATACCTCAACGGCAAACAACACCAATCAAGAGAAAAACCGATGTATCGAATGAACTAAACGAACAGGTTGGCTTCTTATTGTACTCTTGTACTTAATAACTCTCCCTTTAGCTTATGATTTCCAGACAGATTCCTTACTCTTTGTTCTAATCTTTGTAATAATAAAGACGAGATTCACTTTGGTCAGGTTAGATGAAGAAGAAAAAGAGGCATCAGGCAGATTTAATTCTTAAAGAAGTTTCAGGCTAGTAGCAATACAAAAAATATGTATATCTTTTTGTCGAATCCAGAAGAAGATCCTGTATCAAGTCTTATGCCTAATAAGTAATTCTACCTAGAGAGATAGAAAACAACAACAATGAAGAAGAAGCACAACTGCAACTTCTATTACTTACTAGCACGGGCTGTTTTGCTCAAAATCGTTGATCTATCCATCGTTTCGTTGTTTCTGCGTGTTCCTCAAAGTCTTATCATTATTATTGGTCAGTGTACCTTGTTGTTGGTTAGACTTGAAGGAATCATCAGAATCAGAGAGTAATTGATGAATCCAGCACTTCTTGTTTTGCATGTATTGATGATATATACACACCTAAGTCGTTTTAAGTCAGAGTTCTGTCAAAAGTTTCTTATTTTTAAGATCATATAAGGTTTGTGTTTATCATAGTTTTCGGGGCTGGTCTCTCTGGACTATGAAACTAGAATAGGGTCGGATGGTAGTGGTGGTGGTGCAAGTATTATCAGCAGGTATGCAACTTTTCTGTTTGATTTTAACTCGAGATCAATCTAGCCTCTGGGGAGAATCTGAATGAAGAAAATAATGCAAATTCGTGACTCGTAGTGTTTTTATCCTCAATTGGAAAATTATTAAATATCTAAACGAGATATAGATTTAGGAATGAATCTTTGAACATTTTGGAATTAATTGCTAAAAATCAATCGACTTAAATAACATAAGCCTGAGTAAATTAGTTTAAGATTTTTTCAAGTAATTAGCACACGCGAAAGTGAAAATCCAAAAGACGAAGAGAAGCCAAGTAAAAGCCAGGGCTACTACATCAACTGAATACGATAAGTTTGCTATTTAAGAATGTATAAAAGCTAAAGGTCAATCTATAAACGGTATAAAGGTCAATCAACAACTTGCTTCTCAAATTCAATGAAATTAAATACTTCTAAAATCAGAACAACAAAATTAAAAAGAAATTCTTTAGTCCAGTCTCCATTTCCCACACACCCCCAAACATTCACCCCTTAACACATTCGAATAAATTTTCCAAACCAGCTTTCCAAAATGGCAAATATTCCCATATAGCTTTAACTCATACATAAATTATATCCACAAGCCGAAAAGACTTTAAGAGGCACAAGCCAAGTAGACAGACACGAGTACAAGTAGATACTCAATCACCATTTTTTGAGATTAGGGAGACAGACACCCATACCTTGGAGAGTGCATGCCTATTTACCAAAAAGAATTTCTCAAGTGAACCTTTCTTCTTCTTCTTTCATTCCTTATGTCAAATTGAAAATTCATTGAAAAACTAGACAGCTAATATTTCAAAACCTTTGAACACTCATAACTTACAACCTCATATCATCCATGTTCATCTAAACACATTTAACAATAAAGATAACCTCATATATTATCTTAAAAATCTTAAAATGATTCATAAATACCATCAATCCGTTTTTCATTGAGCTTCACTCGTAATAAAAACATGCCTTGAGTGAGGTATTACACTAATCTCCTTCGAAATACTTGCCTACAAGTTTATTCTTCTTTTGCTCGATAAACGAAACCCTTAAGAAAGTAATAATAACAAAAATAATAATGTTCTTATAATAATATAAACCATTCAAATATTATTATTATTTTTAGAGATTTATGTGGATCATGATGATTGAGGAGCCTTCACAGTTCATCCATGCTCAACCAAAACCGAAATCAAATCATCCAAACCTTTTGAGTTCAAAGTCATGAATACTTTTTCTTTTAAGACTTTAAAACCAATCTAGAGTGAGTCTCTTCAAAAATTAAAAAAAGGCATGTGTACTTGCATTTCCCTGCTATCATAATGAATATACACTATAGAGGAGTTATACAAGAAGAAATTTTGAATCACGTAATGGATTTTTTATTACAGAATAATATTATACAAGACAAAGCTAAACGTATCGGCATCATTTTATCAGAATTCTTTTTAAGTAACTCTTGATACTTGCTCCTACTTCACAAAATAACAATTACGGCTTTTTCGTTAAACCTTTAGCTATGGATTTTACTCTTTACTCCCAAGTCTTCTTAACTTGACTAGAGACAATCAAGAAACTTTTTTTTAATGTCTAAAGAAGCCGTAAGAAATGTCACGATCTCATTTCTAAGAAGGGATGTTAAACACTAAAGCTTTATATAGATACATCACATCATCCTAGATCATCTTAAAGGAAAAGGTAATGTTTCATTCTCACCCTTGGAGTAAAAAGACTGACGATCATCATCCTCAGTGAGGATCTTCATCAAACCAAGTTTATTTTATTGTTTATCATCATCATCATCACAAAGCTTGTAATTCTTTGTCTCATATTTTTAAATAGTTTCATGCGGGGTGAATTTGTACTAAACTGGACTTTTAATTTTTTACCCAAGTTAGTTAATTCTGTTTCAAGAAACAGTATATACAAATTCTCCTTCTAAAGATATATCTTTAAACTGTTAAAACCTTATAAAACTTCATTTAAATCTAAATGAATATTCCATTTATAAACTTTATCTTTAAAATAATCATAAACCTTTTAGATCACGCAATATAGGAATTCATATTTAAGAATAATATGAAACATGATTAAATAACACTCCCAGCTTTATCTGATTCCTTCATACATTTAGCAATTATTGGTATGGTATTTTAAGTAGCAAATCCAAATTTGGAGAAAAATCCATTACAAAGAAAATTTAATTTGTATGACGAACACCACTTAACAATTGTTATTAAGAGGTGATAATAACACCAATAACAATAACTCATTCCAGTTGACACGAATTGAGTGTATTTTTTAAATATGTTTAATATGGAAAAGGGGATGAGACAAGTCGAGAAAGGAAACATTTTGCATGATTAAAAATATTATTATTTTTAAGCTAAGCAAAAATCTAATATTGTCTTGTTGTGTCTAGTTTACAACTGGAAAGGACTTTTAGCCAAACCTCAATAGATAATAACAAGTGATAAAATCAGCAAAGAGTGCAAATTGCAATTTGCTTGCAATGATGCGATGACCCCATCCTCATGATTATCATCACCCATCCCCCACATTATTTATTATCCAGTCATATATCAAATAAGAAAGGGAAGAAAGCGAACAAGGGGTTAACTAATAAATCCTCACCATTTAAGAACACAATAAGAGATTTCAAGAAGTCACCGGACCGTTTCATGATAATGCAATTATTTAATACCACTACTACTACTACAGACACTACAGAGACGGCTACCAACACAATCACTACCATCATCTCTATTACTATTAAAACAGCTTCATACACTAAAATTTCTGGTTGCTGCTGGTACAGTATTGCCTCAATACTCATTTTATCTTGTCCCTTCTAATAGAAATAACTAAGTTACACCTCAAAGTCAACTAACATCAAGTTGTACTTTCTTTAAATGCAAAGTTTTAAACAAAAGCATATTATCCACGCATAGTTGCACATGGTGAAAAGGAATTTTTATAAATCTTGTAAAAAATTTTACTAATGTAATTGAGAAAGGAATGATGATGATGATGATGATAATGTTTTATATATCTTAAATATCTTCTATCCCTTGCTCAGCAGTGTCAGGAGTAAGGTAATGGTAGCTAGATGTATTTAGCCATATGTACTTTGAATACAAGTACCGAACTTAAAAATAAGCAATATATTAAAACATTCATGCATGTATAAGAATAATTTGGAAGTAAACGAGCCATGCCGAAGGTGAGATGGGCCATTTGATTGTTCTAAGGGTTTGTAAGTAGGAGTAGTAGCAGTACTGGAGTTCTTTTTGGTTGCAGCATGGTTGAGTTTTTTTTCTATGGAAAGTTGACTAATTACAGTAATTAGGGCATAGTAGGGGAATCCAGCTTGGATGCCCGGTTTCTCATCTTCGAAAAACTTTACCTACTAATCTTACCTATAAGACTATACCCCTTTGCTTACTCGAAAGATAGATTCGAAGATAACCTCTTCATGAAATCATGCTTAATATAATAAAACAAGAGGAATAAATAGTTTTAAAAAGTGATAGGGGTAAAAGTAAGGTAGGTTGTTAGTCCCTTATTCTGTCTTGAAATAAAACTGTAATTATTAAGGAGCTCATTCCACTTCAAATCCATAGTACTCACTTTGACTCAAAATATTTTTTAATATTCCTTCTATACTCTCTGACCCAATTCAAACTTTTGTTGATATTTTATACAACATGCATACCATATAATTTGTCCAGGGACTTAGGTACTTAAAGATTGCATGATGTATATCGATATGATACTGTAGTTGGAACAAGTTATAATATTTCTGTAGATGAATCAAGATACCCTTTTATACACATATTTTTTATGTCAGGTCAACAGGTTGCTTCATAAATCATGTAACACGAGCACTAAAAATCCCCTGAGGTCCTTAAAGTAGGTTATATAGTTTAATACTCAAAAGGTTTTAAACTTAGAAACAAATCATTTTCCTTGTAAGCTTTTCTCATTATATACAAGCTTTTGTTAGACATAATAAACATGTGAAATATTTATTAATGAAAATATAGTTCATTTTGAGATTTTAGAAAATCTTTAATAAATCTTAAATTGAATTCTTTATTTCCGCTATTTAATAAAGACACCCTAAATAAGCCAGAGATAAGATACGAATACCTTTAATAACAAGCGCTTGAATTAGCTGGTAAGTAGTAACTACATGACTCTACCTATAGCCTAAGCTAATCAAAATGTATCCAATCTATTGTTTATTAGTGGTGGGTACTGAAATATAAATACTATACGAGTAGAAAGTACACATAGTGCAAGTAAAGATGATATTATAACTTTTGTGGAAATTTTTCCGTGCTGAACTTAAAACTATGTTCAAATTCAATTCAATTTAATTCACCACGAAGAAAGGAAATAACAACAAACAACTTGGCTAATGCATCAAAAATCCTCAATATGTTATACCTATACATCCTAATTTAATATGATATTATAATTCAGCTACATCATTATTAAGTACATAGGATTAAACTAACTTCTCCATCCGTCCGTCTGGTTTCCATCGTTAATTGTAAGTAGATTGCTCCTTTCTACCTTCTCTTATTCCTATACCCAGTAATAAGATAGAAAAGAGGATATCATTATAGCATTATAATATTATGCCTTCCATAGTCTGTAGTCATCATCATCTTGTAAATATTCACATAAACTAGATGCATGCCACGGAAACTGGGCAAATTATGATTGAATGTTACATAATAATATTCCATTTCATTTAAGAGAACGTACACAAACACACAGGAGAGAAACGCTACACAAAACCTATTATGATATGATCAATTCGTGTATCAAGTATAAAAAATCGTATCTTAAATCTTCATAATTATCCTCCAACTGCAAGTATTGCTTATTCTTGAAATTTCAGTTGTAAGGAAACTCTATTTTTTAAATTCCACGAGCCATCACTTATTCTTATGGAACTACTACTACTACTACTACTTTGAATGGGCTGTTGACTTATATTACTCTATATTTAAAAAAGAACTAACTGACTAACTAAAGACATTTTGTTCGTCGACTGAATTCAAACTAATAAGCGTTGGAAGGAAGAAAGACGTCGCCCCTTGGAGTGTAAGCTTTGTCTGTAGCGTGCCTCCCATGAGAAATGATTCCAAGAAGCTTTTAGACCAAAGCCACAGGAACAGGTGTAGGTAATCTTCTGAAATAAATTAAATTAAAGGATTTCGTTCGAATTTGCCATTTGTTGCAAAAACATGATGAAACAGCATGGAGACATCAATACAATGGGAACAATGGGAGTTAAACGAGAGTAAGAGTATTTTGCAAGTCAAGAACTCTTTTCATTTTTTAAAACTTTTTCTTCAATGGAATCGAAATCAGCTTTACATTATACTTTTATAGTTTATGTCCGGATTCAAAGATAAAGCTTTTTTTTTAACCGGATAACTCATTGGAAACCAACTCTTAAATAGATATTAGATATGCCTAGAAACAATGCCACCGGTATTATATTATAACTATAAAGAAATAAGAAGCCGGAGTGATTTAATGGAGTATTGAAATTTTAATTATACTAATTTTTAAATACATCCCAGTTGCAACTAGACTGATTATTAAATCGTTATCAAATTTAACTAAGATTTCAACTATTTACAGAGTTTTTTTCCTTGAAACTACTATTTACCAATACACCTTCCAAGCTACTCGGAAGTATTTGATCATGATTTTATCCACTATTAAGTACATCCAATTAGATGTATCCGACCCAATGCCAATTACTGCAAAAGGGACTAAATTAAAACACAAACCAACACAAGACTGATTGCAACATCACCTAAATATTACTTTTTTATCTGTTTTAAACATTTAAATTCGAAATGAAGAAATACTCTCTTAGCTATTTGATAAAAACATTATTCCGTCCGGACGCGTCCACTTACACATAAATACATTATATTAATAGTTAAGAGTTAAAAACTCACTTATCTTTTCACAACAGCTTTGCTTCTAGCCCTCAACTACGAATAGGATTATTATTACAAACGATTTATTATTTTCGAATAACAAATGATCCCTTTTTAAGATGTTTCATGTGTGTAATCAATAAGAAGCCACCTGATGCCCTGCGTCTATACATTATTATTGGGTAGCAAATAGAAAACAGACTGAGAGAAAGAGGTATTTATTTACAAAAGTAACACGCTATAGCTAAAGTTACCTTTTCCTTTCTTTGAGATATCAGATTTTAAAATTATTTACGATATCTCTTGTACTTGTGTGCATGTCAGCTCCAGAGTTCATGATTACCCTTCATTTCTGACAAAGTATCTATGACAGATGTATTGCCTAAAGGTCACATCACAACTAATAATTTACGTAGACCTAGAATATATTTAAGAAAGAGGTAAAACTTCACTAAATATTTTAACGATCAAGGTCACCTTTGTACTAATTGCGCAATGGATAAAAGATACATCAGTTTTGTTGCTTTCTGCTTCAATTTCAAACATTTTGATTTTCTCAATAAAATTAAATAAATTCATATTTAATTTGCAAACTGACTTATACTTATACCCGAACTGTTTTATTGCTTCTATCATCGAAATATTATTATAAGCTTTACTAAGCGATTGTGTAACACTGTCTCAGATAGTATAGCAAACTTTTCACCACCGTAGTCGTCACTTTTCCTTTGAAAAACTTTAAACCAAAATGCATAATATTTTTTAAATCTGACGAATCCCAGCCCAGTTGCTATACCCTTAAAAAGTAAAAACTATTATAAATCCAACCTTCGACAGCATGCACCCGTACAAAATCATTTATGCACTTAATTGCATTTATAACTAATTTCTAAATAAGAAAAAGTGTTATTATTACAAAACATTTCAAGAATCCTAAACAAGTTGATACCAATTTCATAGTTGAGGGCATTTATTCACTCCAAGTATAATTTAGAAATGCACATTATTATTATTTGTTATTATTATTATCATCATTATTATTATAACTTCCAGTTCAAAAATCTTCAAAGAAGAAAACCCAGACAAGGAAACGTTGCATGCAGACACATAAGAAAAAGTTGGAAATTATTTTTTGGTAAAAATACAAATAATTGGGGTATTAAGTGCTACATCATGCAATCCAAATAAATCTTAAATCCAACTGACGACTGTGATAAAAGTGGAGCTTCTACTAATAAAACTTCCATTTGAACTTTTCCAACTGCATTTAAGTTGCATTGCAACTACCACCACCACCACCAGTCTAATAGCTAGGCTAAAAATTACCAATTATTATTATTATTACTTAAACTCTTTTTAATCATCATCCCCATGCTATTTCTATTTGTTATTCCCATGTGTCTGCCATCCCTATGGTATTCATTCAAACGTCTGTCTTCAGTCTTGTCCTCAAGAGCTTATTGATTAAACAATACATAACTGGAGTGCAACAATTGAGACTTGAAAAATAAAATACAATCTCCCACAATTATCACATTCATTTGTTATCCACACCACCACCACCACTGACATTACATATATAATACCATCATCATCATTTTGTCGGTTTTCATACTGACGCCTTCAACCCTTTCTCTTCGTTATTGAATTACCGTGTGCAATTTTTTTATAATCTTGTGGAAGACTATGTGTGACTTTTAGACTGTACATACTTTTAAATTCAAAGCAAAAATATAGAAATAATAATAATAACTCGATTCCTCTATTCCTACGTTTTGCATCTGGTTTTCCAATCCCATAAAAACATATCTGCATGATACCACATAAATATTAATACTAACATGCATAATGGAGCAAGAGCGATGAAAAGGATAATCTCTG
Source organism: Isotoma viridis (assembly GCA_034696425.1). Lineage (NCBI taxonomy): Eukaryota > Metazoa > Arthropoda > Collembola > Entomobryomorpha > Isotomidae > Isotoma > Isotoma viridis. Next base: position 14,969 of record JAQGAA010000727.1, read on the forward strand.
CATTAAAAAATTTGCACACAAAATTATTATATGCAAAAACTTGAGGAAAAATATAATATGTAATAATAATAATAAGTGGTTTATTTTCTTGATACAATATAAGGGACCTCTACTCTCATGTCTACATATGATAGCGTTTTTTCTTCCATTTCACCACATACCTTTTATCTTAATGATATCTTTATTTTATTTGATTTATTGAGGGTTTTTCACAATTTTTATTGTTTTATTTCCTCAGCTACTTTCTCATAGAGAAATAGCTAGGGTTTTTTTCAAAGTGTATTCGAAACATAATATGCATATGCATGGTCAGCTACTTTTTTTTAACTGGGGTTTTTACATTTCGATAGTAAACTAGTAAAATTGACATTGTGAACCTTCCCGTCGTCCATACCATGCTCTATTTGTGCTTTGCCAAGCCTATCAAAATGTATTTTTAATCTATTTGAATTGAAAATCCCTATTTATGCAACTCAATGGAAATACAAGTGTGCATAATATAAGCAATAGCAATAATCAAAATCTAATACAAAACGATACAATTATATAACCAACATCATAACATTACATTTAATAAGTAAAAATTACTATATGAGATAGATAAATACTTGAAAGAATTACTTGTTGTTATTAAATAAGCTTTTGGCATTTTAAGTTCATTACATAAAAAAAACTAAATTATGATTGATGTTACACAGTGAAATAATACACACACAGCTAGTAGTGTTGTATAAGTAATTTAAAGCTGAGAGTTGTAAATGGGCAAAAACTAACCAAGTGAGCAAAAAGGGAACGGGCCTGTGATTATTATTATGATTTGCTTTCACCACTTAATCAGTTGGTGATGATGAGATGAGACGGCTTTCAAAGGTTGCTCCATTAAATCCACTTATTCTCTTAGTTGTGTCTCTCAAATGTACATCTAACGTTACATACATCTATAGAGAGATACCAAATCCATGGTCTAAAGAGATTTTTTACTTATGTTATAAGCTACATACAACTATACTTGAGATATACATCAAAGCTCTACAAGTTAATCTACTTAAATTCAAATAACTCGTCTTTTTATTAAAGTCATCACTCTTTCATTCATCACATTACAAATAATCCGCTGAATTATTACTAAAACATAAAAGTAATTAATGTGAGGCCCCACCTGAGACTTGACACATTATTTATCTCAAGTAATACTATATTCTGTATCATTAGTATTATATAGTTACTATTGGGGAATTTTTGTGTGAAGGATGATGATGATGTTAAGTGTATACATTAAATTTTACAAACTATATTTTAATCTAGCAATATTATATTATTCTTTTAGAATAGGAATTTATTACTAAAATATTTTTGGTTCATGATAAAAGCAAATAAAAATTAGTTGACTATCCTCAAGCTCTTAACGGAAACAAGTCCCTAAAATGATCTCATTTCTTTTAAATAATTTATCACAAAGTATTTGATTTAGCATCGAAGAATACACATTAATACAGAAACGTCAAGGAAACGTCAAAAGAAACGTCAAGGAATATAATATATGAAAGTATGGATGTTGAGTCATATTTCAACAGAAAAGGGCATCGGACCAGAAAAAGATGAGCATGTATCTCTCCTGGTTTAGTGAGAATGACAGACGGTACTGTCGAAACAAACACAAAGATGAGTGATTCCTCATCATCATCGTCATCCGCTTTAAAAAAGTAGGCTTGATTACATAAGAAGGTTGACTTTTAAGACCTTCATAGTAATTTTATAAGCAAAGACAACACAATTTGAATTCTGATCTTGGGAATATTTCAAATATTATAAGGATTACCAAAAGCATACACAACAACTAAGAGAGCATAATAATGATGATGGTAGTGATGGAATGTAGTAACTTTTCTTCTGTAAGCCAAAAATTCCTCTTCTAGTATTTAACTTGGGGAGTCCACCCTCCAATCTTTCTTGGTTTCATCCCAATTGCAAAAACCTCTTCTTTGATCTTCCTTTCTATAATCTTCTGCAGTTATTTACTCCAATGTAATTTAGCAACTTTTGCCGACAACCATCCACATCTACCATATAACCACAAACTACACTACCAAAATTTTCATCATCATCATCTTAATCATCAACAACAATCCATCCATCTAAGAGGATTCGATAAACCATCCACTTTCTTACTTTACGCAGGCAATACCAAACCAAAAGGCATCTAGATTGGACATCATCATCATAATCAAGCAAATATTTAACTGAACTTTTATCCCATCCTTCGTTATTTATCTTGTAGAAGGAATTTCAGCAATTATTACTGACTATTATGGTTTCTTATATTATGATATTAGTTTCTTGTTTGATGTGTGTATTTAATATGTACAAGTCCAAGAGCATACATTATATTATACACAAAACACAGCATTATTCGAATAAATAAAAATGAGAATAAAGCCATGATGATCAACGACCAAACACATTTCAGAATGACCAAGCCACACAAGCACTGACCATATAAAACTTGACTTTGACTTGGACAAAAGACTTCAAATTAAAATCAAATTCAACCTCAAGCATCCATTCGATTTGAGTTTGAGAAAAGTTGTTAGAGCAATTAATAACATTCCATTTTAGAATCACATGCAAACACAACAGTAATAAATAAATGAGTAGTTGTATTACACACACCACAAGTATTATTATTATTATTCTCATTCTTATTACACATTCTACATACTACATACAAGTCTAATAGGACTTTTGTGTGCAATAAGTAAGAAAGATGTAGTTAAAAAATGATCATTCTATGTCCATAGGAATTCCATTGGGAACAGAGTCTTTCTTTCTTCTCCATTACAATAAGCCATTGATGGACAGTAAGTAATTTATCTCCCGAAAGTGGACTTGATTGAGTGAGATGATGAAACTAATCAACTTTACATAAAGATATTGGCAAAAGAAGAACGGTAATTCAAGTTCAAGATTCTTGCAAAGATAAATAATCGTACAGAAATAAAGTGTACAATTTATCTTCTACTTGTATATCTTCCTGTAACCAGTTTGAAATGATTAAAAACCCCCAAAGTCCGCTTCCAAGTAAACTTTGTGTACCATAAGCAGCCCTTTGACCCCTACAACCCAACCTCTCTCGGATTTCAAAGACACAAAACCCATATCGCAAAAACTTCCCCAAAGTCTCTCACACAATTTACGAAAATCGGCTTAACTAAATTCACCCAACAAACAATATCACTCCTTAAGACATGATACCAGCTTTTAATACTCGTAATGCAACTTGTACTTAACACAACATACCAATTGCAACGAATTTCTATTGTATATTAACTTCTATAATGTTTTACATCACTCTGCTAGGTACTTTTTTGATGTGTACTTATTAATAATAGCATATGTTATATAATACAAAGTATCATAATCATTATACACAAAGCAGTATGAACATTACTATCATCTCGTGTGTACTACAAGGGTTCTAATATCATTGAAATATTTCGTCGCCTTCATCATCTTATATGAACATTATCATCATCAACATGTAAAACTTCAAATCAACATCATCTTCACAAACAGAAGTTTCATTACTCTTTTTTAGCTTCCCATCACCTTATTGAATTCTACTGTGATGGGAATCCCCTAAAACTTGCTACTTGTTTTAATTATTTTGGTAGGTACGAGTTGTCTTCAATCTTGGTAGTAGATAATTTTTTTTATTTTTTATCAGAAATTGTATTTAAATCTTAATTAAAGTGATTAAACAAAATTGAGGTGACATATTCTTGATTGGATTTTATCACAAGTTGGTATAAATCATTAAATTTTGCTGGTTTAAAAAAAATCCAATTCTTTTTCTTTTGAAATGGATCAAGGCTTTTATTAAATTATATTCATTTTTGGCTTTAGTTAGATCTTTCATGTATTATATCAAGCTCTAAATGAATTCCTTTTTTTACTCAAAAACACAAACTAAGTATTTCCGTATAAAAAATTTTAAACAAATTTTGTATATTTGTTCATTTTGTAACCGAATCAAAAGCAATGATGATGACTGACTACACTTTATCAAATTATCATTCACTTACTAATCATCATCTCACATCAGTACATAATATTCCATTCCTCTTATAAAAAAATCTACCAAGAGTAATAGCAATAATATATTCATACTTGCTACAGACAAAGGAATATATATAGCAAAGCTATAGAATATGTTTACTTGTACAATTCTCATTTGTCTCAAGATGAAAAATGAATTTACTTCTTTTGGATTGGAAGGCAAGCAAAAAAAACTTGCAAATTGCAGTATTGTAAAGTAACAATAGAAAAATACAAAAAAATACAAAATTCAGCTTTGAACTCCGAGTTTGTATTAAATTCTATTCTTCAGTGTGCAAAAAATCTAAGAATTCAGCGAAGAAGATCTAACAAGTTGTAATCATCAACCAAACTTACACTGTGATTCATCCCTATCTCTACTCTTTTGTATTTTAAACTATATACAACATGTTTCTTGATAAAATACAAGAGTTCGTGTATCTTGAAGAGTTTACCGTAGTTGATAGTAATTACAGTTTGGGTCAAGCACTCTTCTTCCTATAATAAGGCTCTTGACTTTTTTGCCAATAAAATCTTGAAAACTTTTACTCCTCCGAGAACATAGTATACACCCGTGTAGACACTTATGTTGCTTTTTTGTTCATAATGTCAGCATGTACATAAGTTCATTTCTTTCACTTT
>JAQGAA010000728.1:0-19693 GCA_034696425.1 Isotoma viridis
ATGATAACAAATAACTATGAAAGAGAGCATTAGGGGTCGATGGTTACTTCTGAAGATAAATAACTCCGACTCTGACGGTCTGTACGAAGATAAGAAAGACTCAACTTACACTGCCCAAGACTCTGAACAAACATTTGCATTTTAAAATAAGAAAAAGACCCACTATTCTTTTTTACTATTGTATTGCATTGCATCGAACCTTTACCATTTTTATAATCACTATCATCATTAGACAAATGGTAAACATGGAATCCAGAACAGAGAAGCCAAATCACTTATTTCCCCCGACACCGTGGCACCAACAAAATGCAAATAACATTTTTAGCTCTTACCCACACAGGTTTTGCAAAGCTTCACATGTTATAGTTTGCAATGAATTACCTTTTGCTCAAACGACTATTCCAATTCCCAATCCACACATACTGTTATGCTAAAACAACCTCAGTTCATGTTCTCGACTTTACTTGATATACTTTTTAATACATTGCGAATAAATCATTTGAATAAAAATAGGACCTTCAAGAAAAACATACGCACTAAAAAAATCAACTTTGCCAATTTAATTCGTAATATGGAAATCAAGAGTTTTATCCAAATCCAAAATAAGTGCCTTGCGCTCTGTTTTGAATACTCAACACAATAACAGCGTTTTGCAAAAATGTGCCGTGTGCATACAAACAAACAAAACTATTTATAAAATCCGAACCTTTTAACTTCAACTGTTCAACTCTTAAAAGTTCTCTCAAATCCTTCACAATGACCTTTGAATTACATGAATGAATGCATTTCTTACGTAGGTTTTTATTTCTTTGGCTCAAAGTTTCTTTTAATGTGCGATGCAATCTTTTTAAATAGCTGTTAATAATTAAACTAGGTTATGCTTGTGAATTTTATACGGGCCATAACGAGAAATGTTTTTGTAGCCAACCTTTACCTTTACCTTGCTTGTCATACGTGAAACTATTTATTTCGTAGAACCTAGTGCCAAGGGCTTCACAATTACTTCTATCGTATGCGAATTCGAGGACATAATTTCTTCTTTTATTTATAGAACTTACTAGGTAAAGGTACAATTTTGGCAAGGAGAAAGCAAACTTTCACACAGTTGTATATTTTAATGAATCTAAAAATTTTCTCGTACAGTAGTTTCTGTTTATTTTTTTCTTAGTTGAAGTTGAAAAATAATTCGAAATTAGTCTACCTAAGTCGATCTCATCTGAACTTTATTTTTTACCACTTATATATTATTACGAAGCTAATGATTTTAACAAGACATCTTTTTACTTAATTATTTAAGACACACTAAATTGAACTTTTGACACTTTTGACTGTGATAAGGATAAGAACAAGGAAAAAAGTTAAAAAATAAGGTCGTTAATTAATACAACGATCTACTATTAGGTTTATTATTTTAAATCATGTCATATTTTTACTAATACATTATTTATTTGTGTTTTTCGGATTTGAATTGAATAGCTATTATTGCAATTGTTGTCAGTTGCGAAGTTGTGATATTGCTAAATTGCTATATTTGTTCAATAAAGCCAAGCAAATGAGTGATTATTGCCACTGCCAGTAGACGCAAAAAATTACAGTCTTGTTTTTTGTGAAGTCAACACTTTACATTTCCTTATTTACTTACTTCTACTTCCTTCGCATTTAAGTGCCCTTTTGTACCTTTTACATAGGTACACGATCACGATGGCAGATCCCAAATCTCTACAACTTTTCAAGGCTAATCAGAACTTAATAATTATTACTAAAAAGTAATTCACTAAATGAGATCCTACACGTGTTAACCTTTATTTTTTACTAACTCCTTACGCTTTTTAGTACGGTTCACGTTCACAGAAAACTATTTTAATGGTTTATCTTCAGTGTCCTCGTCATGTTTTTTAGACAGAATTGATGATGCGTGACAAAGTCCACTAAGAATATTTGACTCACCATGAACTTATGATTTAATACGCTCTAAGTATTTTAACACATTTTTGTTATTGTATAATGGTAATGGTAATTTATTCTGCATTATCTACTGCTAATTGTCATGTCACTAATTGCAATGATCACTTAAATGCTTTGCTTAAAATATCTTGTCTAAAAACAAACAATGTTTTATAACATCCAAAAAGACATAAGATCGAAACTTCGAAATTACTTCTAGTGTATTGCTTTATTGTCATAATCATAATATTATATTGTGAGATTGTGACATCATAATTTTCATTTCATTATTCTAAAAAAGTATCATGTAAAGAATAAGAAACCATATTTCAGATTTGGAACCTTTTTTGTTAAGACTCAGTATTAATACTATTACCTTAAATAACATATATTAACAATAATATTAATTTACAATAAATTACAAATTAGCGAATAGTTTGATAAAATATAAGGCAATGTCTGTTTAAATTGTTTTGCAACATTTTGGCCACGTTGGAACTTACTTACTCTCTTATCGTACTCAAGTTGTGTAAGTTGGGGTTTTGATTACGCTGATGAATTATGTAACAGAACTTTTAAACATATCCATGCACAACGTCAACTTTTTTAAATCTAATAAAACAATTCTACAAATACTACCCAAACCTAACATGCCAAAACTTTTATATCTATGAGCTCCATTATGGTGACAAATTAATTATTTTACAACGGCATTACTTAAGAAAGACTGTTCAGACTCATTACCATTATGCATGCACTATTAATCTAATCAGTAATTACTTAATTACTTAGTCACTATGCACTACTGTGTACTGACTCAGTAGTAGTAATTCATTGTGAAATTGAATTTTTTTTGAAAACTTACACCTACACCCCCAGCTAATTAACAATACACAGACTGGGAGTGAGACTATGTGCTTTTTAGACTATCTATGAGGGACCTTTGACCTTTAGACTTTTCTTCACGCCCACGGGATAGAATGGAAATAAATTAATTACGAAACAATTCACAATTTGGAACTTGAAATAATAACTAGTATAAAATTCAAATCCAAATCACCACGCCCAAACTAAAAGAAAAAAGTGAATGAAACAAAACTTACCGAATTAAGAATCCAAGAAATTCAAAGTACAATTTCGAAATAGCCGACACAGCACAACACAATCACTTGAAATTCAACCCGCTGCACTACGAGGCCAATTCTTAACTAAAAAAATAGCTTGTGACGAGTATCAGACTAGTTAGGTTAGGTTTAAAGGATATAGGATGTTAGGAAATGCACGAGACTCTTAAAAAACGAGGTGTTCCATTCCAATAGCACAATGTACAAGTCAAGAGTCAACATCGACCTTCAAGTTCTGCCTTCACTCGCACATTCCTTCTATTCCTCTCGTCTCGAAAAAAGTGCAAAAAATAAAGCTCCATACATGAAGTACAAGGAGAGGAGAGAGAGGATGGCGCTAGTGTATAGCATCTTATTTTTTGTACCTTCCTGTAAATACGCTTATCATAAAATCAGCGTTTAAGCGTTTATGGAATTCAGTGTCACAAGGTCACCAAAATTTCGAAATGTATCACAATGCCCCTTATATTTCATGTTACCACAATTCATTTTTGTGATACCCAAACTAAATGCAAAAAAGGTTCTTTACTTTAATAATTTTTTATACAATGTATCATGGATTTAGATTCATAGTACATTTAATATAATAAAATTAGTAAAATAACCGAATTCGAATACCAATTACACTGAAAGGACCACAACTGACTGACTGAAGTAAAAAGCATCAGATTCATTTCTCCCTAAGAATTAAGAATGTCCTATTTACTATTTACAGCATTCTACAATAAAATATTAGCAGTAGTAGTTTTAATCTATTAGTGCAAAAATCTGTAATGTAATGATAGTTTACAAAGAAAAGGATTTCTATATAGTACTTTCGGTAGATTTATACTTTCTGAATGTCTTAATAATATGATCAAAAACTAATGAATGTGCATCTTTTCCAAACAAAAAGTCTCCATGAGAAAATTCTGTATCATAGATTTCTTTGTGACCAATTACATTAGGAAGTTCTTTTCCCAATTGGACAGTGTCCTAAAAAATTAATAAGTTTAATTAAAACTTAATTAAAGAAGCATTGTATTTCATTAGAACCATAATTTTTACCTTCGGAGGACAAAGTTCATCCCACTTCGAGTAAATTATTAAAATGGGCACAGTAACTTTTTTCAGGTCATAAATGGGTGGAGTAGCTTGACCATACTTTTCTAAATTTTTTGATCTGGAATGATCATACGCTTGAAATTTTCCAGTTGAATACCATTGCAGTATATGTGCAAAGGTTTTCGTTGACGATTGAGCAGGTGTGATTCCTCCGGCTTTTAATAACTGAGCCTATATTCATACAACATAAAACACAAGATTGTCTATAATTATCAAAAATATGATTTATAAATGTTCAACATGTTCAATGTACTCTATCAAGTTGTCCATTATCCAAGTAAATTCCCATCAATCTCCCAGTAACTTTTGATATCCGTAGGGATAACCCATCTTGAAATCTTTTCAGAAACAAAGGACAAAAGAATCTTGCAATTTGAGCTGGAGGCTTCATAGGTAATTGCCGAGAATAAGAAAACTGAAATTTACCCTAAAAAAAGTATAAAAAGATTAGTATAAAAATTCTTTATCCTAATTAAGTAAATAAACGCTTTTTTTCTCACAGTTGCTCGAAACATCAACCGTATCAAATTGACACAAGGAAGTTTAAGAGTATTCCCGTAAGCACATGGGGCAAGGGCTGTCATCACTTTAACTTTTGGAATGTATTCCGGTCTCATTGACATTGCAATTAAAAAATCACTGCAGCCCATGGAATGACCAATGTAGTATAAGTTTTCATTTCCGGTGTTTTCCAAGATGTAATCAATCATCGCTGGTACATCAAAGCATCCCATTTCGTGAGCACTGGTTATGTTGCCATAAAAAAAATTTATTGAAGACTGATAAATAAAACCTTGTTAAATTGGCTGATTTGGTATATATTTTGATTGCCAAAACTATTGGAAATGATTATTTGAGTAATTTAATTTAGTTTAGTCTCTAAACATAATAAATTAACTTTTACCTAAAATCCCAAAATTTTCTTGACTTTGGGTTCATTGTCAAATGCTGTCTGGAGAACTTCGACCCTCTCATTGAAGCTATCCAACATTCATAACCTTCTGCCATAAGCATGTACGCTGTCAATTTTTAATTCACAAGAATTTTTCAATGATAAACAGTTTATTAAAAATTATTTTTTTCTTAACTGTGTTTTTAGAAAACTTACGTAACACATGATCCGGGTTTTCATTACAAAACCACTCTAACCCCCCACACTCTAGACCATGAACTATAAGGACTTGCGGATTTTTTTTACCCTCAACACGAGTATAAACAGGGTCAAGTGGTGTTACTGTTGGCCATGCTTCTCTTGTAATTCCAACTTTAGTAGGTTTCTCGATTTCCTTTAGTAGTTCATCTGTTGTAACTGAATTCGCCTCTTCATCTTTTTTAACCTTGAAAAGGGTTAAGATGTATCCATCTGCTGAGATGACCTTATGACTCTCTAAAGAATATCCTTTGTGATCACACATATCTATACGACCGAATCCGAGTTTACAATTTTCAAAATAATTCACTCAAACTTTAGTACAAATTAAAAGGAAGTCATTTCTCGTTTAGAACGTTCCATTTTAGACAACTAGATATGTTTAGTTAAAAAATGTTTATTTACCTGTCACAAATTACCTTAGATTACCTATTTTTAAGTTGATAATATTTTACTATGATGGTTTTAGAAGATTTTAGTAGTTTAAATTAGTTTTTTTACTTCATTTCGTTACAACAATCGAGCAACAAAACATTAAAAGAATAAATGTTTGCGTCAAATAGTATAAAGGAAACATTATAAAAAAATTGCCCTATTCATGTTTGTGATTTAATTATAAAATTGCCCTATTCATGTTTGTGATTTAATTATATATATTGTATAAAACTGACCGAAGCTTTTGCTTGGTTAAATATCAATATCAAATCAATTATATGCTTGCTTCTTATAAAAAAATAATATACTATTGACAAAATTATAGTTTAATTTTATAAAAATTGCTTGTTTTCCAATTTTTACCTTCCTTAAACATGTTAGATTTAAGTTTGCAGGTAAATTTATGATGTCCTGTAAAATCGTTTCAGAACCGTAACTTCTGGATAGAAATAAAATACCCGACGATTTCTGTCTTTCCTGTAGAAAGGGCCACTAAAGTTTCAGTGACCTTAAATCTTTCCCACATTCATTCTTAAGGACATTTTAAACATTAAGGAGATAGAAAATAAAAACCGTAAGAATTCCCGTAAGCATAATATTACCGTACATCTGATGAATTTGTAATTATACTACATATTTTAGGACTTTCAGCAGCTTGGTAGATCTTTACATCCGACAGTGACATTGAATATATTTCCAAGCAAATAGTAAATATTTGAATATACATATAACTTCAGAGTATGGGTCACTTCTACTCTCTAATAAACAAATTCTTTGGGCTTATTTATAATATCAACCTTATAGGCCGTTTCTCCTCTATTTACTGTTTCCAAGCCATACAATTGACTTACAAAAAACCTTAAGTTTAAGATTTTCTCATTTCTTATTTAAAGGGCTCACTTGAAAACCTGGCAATGTGGAAATAGAATGTCACTGGTCAACACAGAGAACAATAATAAATTACCTATCATACAAGGCTCCTAAGCCGTTACATTCAAGAATTAGTCAACAGAAAGCTTCTAAATAGATTCATGCCATTATGCTGACTTTCATAAAAACCCTTAGTGCTCTGCTTTTGTTCAGTAGGAAGTAGGACAAAATTTAGCCATCAATTTATTTATTGATTTTACACAACCCTCTAACAAGGTGTAAGTATCAGTAAACATTATGGTTTTGAAATATAATATAGTGTATTTCAGGTTTTACAGTTCCAAAATACGTTCAATTTTAAGTGTTTATTCATTAAGAAAAAAAATACTGGTCCATGGGGAAAAATACTAAGATATGTGGTTTCCTAAGAAAATATAGTATTTGGATTGTTTTTTACCGCAAAACTAGACCAACCTTGTAACTTATAGCTTTAATACCAAATAAGTAAGTAAAACTTTAATATTGATATTGATCCCGTGTTTTAAACTTTAAACCAGACAACCCTCTTCTCTTCAATTTTTTTACATTTAAGACTATCTATTAGTTATTACTTACCTACTTATCATCCGCCTGCTGATTTGGAAATGAAAAACAAACGTTCCAGCTTTTTTAAGTGGTTCTCCTATCATTATATTTTGTACTAAAAGAATCAATATGCCATGCTTTATTTTTTAATCAAATCAAACGACCGGATTTTCTTTAAACAAAATACATATTTTTGTAGGTAATGAAATAAAGTTGACTCCAACAGAACGACATTAATAGAAAGTACTAACCATTCCCAAAACCATTTAAATATTTAAGCCTGTGACCGTAACCAACCATCATAATCATTCTCAAGCATTCAGGGCTGTAAGGATAGTTAACAAAAATAAAATCAAACACACTAAATTGCTTTGCTATGTTATTTTTCGATTTTTCCTAGAAACTCCTAGGTCTTGTGTTGTCCGTTTCCGGTATATTCATAGTACTTTAAACTTTTATACTTTATTTTATCAATGATATTCTCTAAACGCCTAAACACAAAAAGTGTAGAAGGGCAATGCAATACCAAGGAAGAAAAATCATAGTCTGTAAACTATTTCGTATTTACCTTGTGTTTTTATTAATCTCAAATTTCAATTCATTACAATATAATATAAACAAGTTTGTACGATCCAATTCCTTCCATCAAACATAATCCCAGTAAGTAATATAAAATTTACAAAGAAGTTGACTCCGTTGTAAACGAAAATTCTCTAAAACTATCGATAATACGTTCATAAACTAATTTATCAGCATCTCTTCCCATCATAAAGTCTGCGTGTGCGAAAACTATATCCCGAATTACCTCGTGACACAGGACATTAGGGAGCTCTTGGACCACCTGGGCAACGTCCTTGAAATAATGAATGAATATTATAATTTATAAACCATATGTAATTAAAACTATGCGTTTAATGAATAAATCAGCTTAATTATTTGCATGTGTTATAACGGCTTACATTTTCAGGAACAAGTTGATCCCATGAAGAACATATGACCATTACAGGTACAATAACTTTACTTAGATCATACATTGGTGGGATAACTTGTCCATACTTTTTAAAGTTTTTTGAGCGTCCATGGTCATAAGCTTGAAAATTTCCTGTTGTATAACACTGCAAAATATGTGCTGTAACTTTTATCGACGATGATGCTGGTACTGTTTCACCTGCTTTCACAAATGCTGCCTAAATGATAATGAATTTGCTTTAAGACATTATATTATATTTATTATAATTATCACTATGCATTTAATTTAACCTTATCTTTTTACCTTATCCATCTGATCTCCATTTTTGGCACAAACTCCAGACAAGCTACCCCCAGCTTTCATAATCCTTACGATTAATTGGTCAGTATTAATTTTCATAAAAGGAGGACACAGCATTCTAGCATATCGACAGGCACTTTTCACCGGAGATTTACGACTATACAAGATATTTATTTTCCCCTGCAATCCATCACACAAGATAATTAAATAAAGTTACAATTATAGTGGAAGTTTTGGGAAATAGAAAATTGCAGCAAGAGTTGTCCTTACCATAAATTTTAAAATCCATCCTCCCAAATTTATAAGAGGTAATCGAACATGATTTCCATACACACATGGAGCAAGAGCAACCATTTGTATAACTTTTGGAATGTATTCTGGCCTCATGATCATTGAAATAAAAAATACTGAACATCCCATTGAATGGCCTATATAGTAAAGACCTTGACTTCCACTAGTTTTCAGGATATAGTCCATCATTGCTGGTATGTCGTAATAGCCCATTTCATGATAACTACATACGGAAACAATTAAACGTTATAGTTATTAACAACAAATTCATCTCCAAATTGTACTTGATTTTATAATAAAAGTTGAATAAATAATTGACTTGCCTAAAATCCCAATATTTTCTAGATTTTGTGTTAATGGACTCATGAAGTCTGGAATGTTTGCTTCCCCTAAGGCTAGCTAACCAGCAGTCATAACCCTCTTCAAAAAGCATGAACGCTAATATTAGATCCGAAAAAGAGCATAAAAAATAATACATAGTTAATTTTATTATTTAAAAGATTAATTTTTCTTAAAGTTTTAAGCCTTTTATAATTCACAAAATAACATACGTAATACTTTATCCGGATTTGTATGAAATGTCCACTCCAGTCCACTACAGTTCAGACCATGAACCAAAAGTACTTGACGTCTCGCATTATTATTAGAAACTTCGGTTTTTTCCAGGTTTGGATAAACTAGATCCTCGTCCCTGTTAGTTAACTTTCTATCATCGTACTCTTCAGTCTCTTTTGAATTTTTAATAACCTTAAACAGTGTAGATATATACCCATCTTCAGAGGTAACTTGATGACGTTCTAAACTATATTCTTTGTTATCCGACATTTCAAACTATTGTATTTATTATTAAAAATATTACTATTACAGTAAATCCTCTCTCCTTCTCTCTCTGAAGGTAACTGTACAGATATCAAAGTAAAAATAAAATGCAAATAATCTATCTAATATTATTACTTCTTCTTAAAGTTTGCATGATGGATTGAGAATTGTGATTGTGGTAACCTGTTCTTAATTCCATAGTGCCGAGGTCTACGAAATACATAACAATTTAGCTAACAAGTAGCAAAGTTTATTACTACCTATACATACCTTTAGTTAGTACTTACTGTGAGAATGTGAACATCATGAAGTCAAGCAACCATGTATGAATCTTCCTTGGTCACATTATTAATGTAATTACAAAGGGTTTTCAGTAGGAAAAAACTTGCGAAAATTTAAGATGGACAGCAACAATAATCACTATATAGGTACTCAGGCAATCATATACCTTACCCCTTAGTACTTTTGCCTTTACTACGTGCTCATTGTCTCGTGAAAGATTAATATTTTTTGCTCCAGAATCATTAAACCACTACAGATTGCATTTTTTTTATTAACTTGAAGATAACATGCAAAACTTAGAATGAATGTGAATATTAGCACACAGGATGTTTCTGAAGCTTTGTAAGCTTAGAATTGTTCTTCTTCTGTAAACATAATTCTTTCGATTGTTTTTTGTTTAACTACGTTTTAAAGGATGAGAAGGGGGTTTTTGCGTTGGGTTGTGTCCCTTGGCTATATGAGATAAATTTTTAATGACAACTTTTAAACGTGGAATACTTATAATTTTTTACTGACCACACAGTACAGTGTTTACCATAGAACAGAATAAATATTTATGCTAAGTTAAAGTCAAAAGATTGTTTACTTCAGCTTTTTGCAAAGTTAATAAAACTTTGGGCCAATTTAAGTTAATGCGTGATTCATTGAGAATGCATGAATGTCGTTTTTGGAAGATAACTAGGGTTAACTCTGTATAAAAATATGCATGAATCGCATGTCATGGTTGATAGTCAAAATTCTTAATACTTGATGAATTATTCTTCAACAGATAAAGTAGACAACTACTGATGTGAAGTAATGGCCAAATTAACATTTTTAAAATTAGAGAAGGTCTCACACAATCTATTCGCGTGTTGCAAATTTAATTATTACTCTCTCTATTCATTCCATGCTATTTTAATTGAAAACATTTCTCATCATTTCCAAATTTGAATTCGCTTGTAAAATATTTTAGACTGATCAAAAAATAAACAATTTTAATAATCACATGATATTGGTTTAATTGCAAATATTTTCATTGAATTTTTAGTCGTTTTTAGACCATGTCTTATTCTTGCAAAGCTTTTGACCTTCATTTATGACGTTGCATTGCAGAGCTTGTAGAGGAAAAAGTTTGTACGTAGACACTAATTAAAGTTCAAACTTTATAAGTTAAAATATATTTATCCCCGGAGCTGTAAATCAAAGCATAAAACATAATAACTTGGTTAACACAGAATAAATAGCCTTTATCCTTGAGACAGACAAGTTCCATGGGAACGTTTACGAGTTTCCTATAGTGGTTGGTTAGGT
The DNA here is from genome assembly GCA_034696425.1 of Isotoma viridis. Taxonomy (NCBI): domain Eukaryota; kingdom Metazoa; phylum Arthropoda; class Collembola; order Entomobryomorpha; family Isotomidae; genus Isotoma; species Isotoma viridis. Next base: position 11,168 of record JAQGAA010000728.1, read on the forward strand.
TAGGTTAAAAAAACTAAAATCATCAGAAGAATTTATGTGTGATTTTTTATTGTATTCTGTAGAATTCATATTATACAGAAACAAATAAAAATGTAATTAAATCAAACCTTTCAATTAGACTTATAAAGTAATTGATCTACCAATAAAATAAGGAAACAACCGTTAGACCATTCGCTTGTTGTTCTAATAATGTGTATTAAAATGTAATATTTAAAAAAAACAATATGGAGTGACTGTACTGCATCCACAAGTTTAATGGACTTATTAATAATCCAAAATCCCTTTTGCTGCCAATAAATTTTACTTTGAATCGTTTAAAAATGTATTAAAAATCTCTATAATTGGTTTGAAAACCACTTCATCTGTATCTTTCCCTAGCATGAAATCCCCATGTGACATAACTGGATTGGAAATTTCAGTGTGGCTGATCAAATTCGGTAATTCTTCAGCGACTTGAGCAACACCCTTAAAAATTATTGCACAATAATAAAAAATTACTTTTCATTCGTTTTTTCTATTGTTTAAAAATTAATCAAATAATGTTACTCACTTGGCAAGGAACCAATTCATCATATATCGAAGTGAATGTTGCCACTGGAAATTGTAGCTTGTTAACTTCGTACTTTGGTGGAGAGGTCTGGCCATACTTTTTTAAATTTGCTGACCGTCCATGATCAAATGCTTGAGGTATCCCTGAAGAAAACACTTGCAAGAGATGAGTATAAACTTTGAAGGAAATTGAGGCAGGCACAGTCAGGGCAAGTTTATTGAAATCAGCCTATAAGTGCATAAAAAATTGTAGCAAAAATGATAATTAAAAACATTTTAACATTTTAGTTCTCTCTTATCTACCGTATTTAATTGTTCGCTTTCAGGATGCACTGATCCGGTAATTTTGCCGCAGACTTTAAACATCCTTGTGTAAAACTTCTCTGAATTAGCACTTGATAATCCAAGCCACTTTGAATAACCATGCATCGTTTTTACTGGCATTTTTCGCCGGTATGCAAACTTCCATTTACCCTAACCGTATGAAAAAATTCGGTCGTCAAAGATTTAATTTATGAAATGTATGTTTCGGTCAATAGCTTCTTGTGTTAGGTAACTCTTAAAATAAACTTTTATCCTTACAATTACTGCTTCACACCAGCTGCCGAATTTTAAAAGAAATAATTTACAATGCTCTCCTCCATAAACAGCGGGGCAGAGAGCTGCCATTGCGATAACTTTGGAATTGTATTCAGGTTTCATTGACATTGTGACTAAACATGCACTGCATCCCAAGGAATGAGCTACGATGTACAACTTCTTTTGTTTAGTTGATTCCAAAATGTAATCAATTATTGCTGGAACATCGTAAACGCCAAGCTCGTGAACGCTAAAAATTGCGTAAACGAAATATCATGAATGCATAAATAGTTTCTGTTTTATCTTTCACAAAAAAATCTTCTCACGCAGTTTATTACAAGAATAAGAGTAGTTTAAAGAAAAATGAAATAGCAAGTGAACAACTTAAATTTGATAAAAACCGGACTTTGTCAATAAGAACCGGACTAAGAAAAAAAAACGGTTGAAATGAATAACACGAAAATGTTTTTCTTTTATAAGAAAATACTTTCAAAATGCTCGTGTACTTTCTAAAAGTGTACACAATGTATGTAAAACAACATACCTGAAATCCCAAAACTTTTTAGATTTAAAACTTAACGACATATGACCCTTGGATTCCTTGCTTCCCCTTAAACTCCCGAGCCAGCAGTCATACCCCTCAGCCATTAACATGTATGCTATCAAACAGAAAACTCAATTTTTCACAATAGTTACATTTTTTTAGGAATAGATACGTAAATAGAACGTAGATGTTTTCTTAGAATCGTAAGAGTCATATTTATATGAAACAAGAGAACCCAAATTAAAAATTTACGTAAAGATTTATCTGGTCCATTGATAAGCCACTCTAATCCAGTGCAAACGATACCATGAATAATTAACACTTGTGGTCTTGTATTCGTTGATACTGGATCCACTACTGGATCATCGACACCACCTTCGATAGGAGTAGCAATTGTCCCTTTATTTTCAGACGACGCTTTTCCTTTCACCTTATACAAACTTAAGATGTATCCATCTTCTGTGGTAACCTTATGTGTCTCCAATTCGTGTGCGACAATATCCGAATAATCACTCATATTATAATAATTTTTTTTTTCTTTCTTGTAAAAAAACTCGATAAGGTAAGGCTATTTTAGTTAAAAAGAAAACTTCCTCACAAGGCTGCTACACAATGAATGATTCCTGGACAGCGAGCTAGGTATTACTTGTTACTTTAATGAAGATAGAGCTTAATTAATGTTCAAAGGAAAACTTTAGCAAACTCATAACTCAATACTTGATCGTGTGTATACGAACAATTCAGAAAAGTTGCTCGTGGGAGAATATATCATAATCTGGAATTGTTTAAAAAAATAATGAGTAACAAGTTTTAATTAGTTTGTATTGCACAGAGCCACACTTATTTGTATTGTACCAAAACGGTGGTAAAAAAACTACACGGTCTACCCTTGCTTCATGATTAACTTGTACATAAAACCAGATTTTAGATAAGTAAAAATGATCATATTCGATGCAAATTAAGTACATAGTAGTGGACCTTGCTGGGAACAATTTCCTTGTGAAATAAAAAAGAAGCAAACTTCGCCATAATCAAAATTTATCTAGCTGTGATGATTGCAAATTCAGGGGTCATATTTATGTCGGATTTTGGATTTACAAAATTTGAGCTTCAAAATGCTACCCGCAAGAGTATTGATTTTTTAAATCCATCAAGAACGTAAAGTGCAGATGTTAAAATTTTATTCATTTTTTTTGCACTGGAACACCATAAAAACGATTGTTCGCTTTTGATTCGGGTTCCACATTTTCATATGATACACCCCATATTCATTGTGTTTATTAAAACGTGTTTAAAATGGTCCTTCTCGATTAAAAGCTATCCAAACGAATTAATTAAATGTTAGACTAAATTTGCTTGTAAAAGATATTTGACGGACTTTACAAAAACTATGAACATGCTATGATCACCTGACTCTGTTTAATTGTAAACATTTTTCCTTATTAAGATCTTATCTTTGAGAAAGCTAAAGTGCAATAGGAAATTATGGTTAACTACTTAATCGTCCAACTGATTGGAGATCAGTTACGTTCTCACAAGATTGTGCCATTTTGCACTTTAATATAGATTTTTTCTGGAGAACTTATCTTATTTAAACGAAATTAGAATTTTTATTAAACTTTTTAAAGAAGTGCTACAAAACCTTAAGCAATAACTGTATGAATAGAAAATAATAGCAAACAATAACTTAAATGAATTCAAGAAGAAAACAGTAATTTAGAAAACTTGTACAGATTAAAATGCATTTATTTGTGGCAACAAAAACACCCATAAAACATTTTCACATGCTAGAATATAGAATTAAATATTTTTGTTATTTCAAGCACTTGGAATTAGCTTAGTTGGGAAAAATACAAAACGTAATCAATTTCAAAAAAAAACAACAGAATATTTTTTTATAAATTTCATGCATCTTCAAACTTCATAAATCTCAATAGTACCGATACCGAAAAACATCTTTTGCCTAAGAATTCTTGCAATTACTCAAACAGCTAACAAATTTTACTCAGATACGTTTAAAAAATTATTAAAAATCTGTATAATTGGTTTGTAAACCACTTCATCTGTATCTTTCCCTAGCATGAAATCCGCATGTGACATAATTGGAGTGGAAATTTCAGTGTGGCTGATCAAATTCGGTAATTCTTCAGCGACTTGAGCAACACCCTTAAAAATAATTTCACAATAATAGTAAATTACAATACAATTTCGTATTTGTTTGTATTGTTCAACAATCGATATTTTTTTTAAAGACTCACCTGGCAAGGAATCAATTTATCATGTATTGAAGTGAAAGTAGCAACAGGAATTTGTACACTGTTAACTTCGTACTTTGGTGGAGAACTCTGTCCATACTTTTTTAAGTTGGCTGACCTTCCATGATCAAAGGCTTGGAGTATCCCAGAAGAATATACTTGCATGATATGAGCATAGACCTTGCTAGATGTTGATGCAGGGACAGTCAGGGCAAGTTTATTGAATCCATCCTAAAGTAAAAGAAGTGTTTAAATTGTAGCAAGTATGATATATTTCAATAACCTAACTAAAACTGTAATTTATTTCCTACCGAATTTATTTGTTCGCTTTCAGGTGTCACTGATCCGCCAATTGTGCATATGAATTTAGACAAACTTGTGCAAAACTTCTTTGAATTAGCACTTGATAATCCAAGCCACTTTGAATAGCCATGTACCGTCTTTATTGGCATTTTTCGTCTGTATGCAAACTTCCGTTTACCCTACGATACAAAATTTGGGTTTCGAATAATTTGTTTATTGTTTATGAAATCATTGATGCATCTGACACTTTTGCATAAAACAATTTGCTACGTACAATTAAGGCTTCACCCCAGCTACCAAATTTTAAAATGAGTAATTTACAATCCTTTCCATACGCAGCGGGGCATAAGGCTGACATTGCGATGACTTTGGAATTGTATTCAGGTCTCATTGCCATTGTGATGACACATGCACTGCATCCCAAGGAATGTGCTACAATGTACAGTTTTTGTTGTTTTGTTGTTTCCAAAATGTAATCAATTATTGCTGGAACATCGTAAACGCCAAGCTCGTGAACGCTAAGAAATTATAATGACAATTTGGAATTCAGAAAAGTTTTTTATGGTTTTCAGTCAGTATTATGCAGAATTATATTTTCTTGAGGAAATAATGTAATTCATCGTTGGAATATCGTGTAAAATGTAGGTAATTACTGGTTGAATAACACGAAAGCAATTTTTTCTACACATAAGTGAAACATCGTACCTGAAATCCCAAAACTTTTTAGATTTAAAACTTAACGAAACATGACCCTTCGATGTCTTGCTTCCCCTTAAACTTGCGAGCCAACAGTCATAGCCTTCAGCCATTAACATGTATGCTATCAAACAGAAAACTCAATTTTATCAAACCTACCAAGCTAATTTAAAAATAATTCTGTTCTTTAGGGATATGCTAAATAATTTAGATGTTTTCTTGAAATCTTAAGACATTTTTATATGAAAACCCGAATTAAAAATTTACGTAAAGATTTTTCTGGTCCATTGATAAGCCATTCTAATCCCGAGCAAAGAAAACCATGGACGATTAACACTTGTGGTCTTGCATTTGTTGACACTTGATCCATTGCTGGATCATCAACAGAATCAACACCCCTTTCGATCGGAACAGTTCCTTTGATTTCAGGTGACGCTTTTCCTTTCACCTTGTACAAACTTAAGATGTATCCATCTTCTGTGGTGACCTTATGCGTCTCCAAATCTTGTGCAAAAATATTTGAACAATCACTCATAGTTAATTTCTTTATTTATCTTCGGAGGAATCTGTAAATGCGTTTGTAGTTAAAAAATGAAACTGCCTTACAAGGCCGAGAAACAATGAATGACTCTGGATTTAACAAATACTTGTACTTGAAGACTGAGCTAATTGAATTTAAAAGGAGTTCTTTAATCTGAGTATATCTTATCTCTACGGACTATTTACTATTGAGAAATTTGCCGTGAGAGAATTATTCTTTAAAAAATAATGAGTGACAGTTAATGATTTTTGATCAGATTGAAATTGTATGTAACTTAACTCTGGTAAATTGTAATGAAAACACAACCTAGCCAGTTTGACTACTCAACATATATTTTATATCAGATTTTGGCAAAAACTATTAAATTCGGTCCGAATTACATTTCATCTTGCTGGTAACAATTTCCTTGTGATATAAAAATAACGAACTTCATTATAATCAGAATTTAGCGAGCTGTTATAATTGCAAATTAAGGATAATATCTATATTCGATATGCATAATTTGAGCTTTTATTGACACACGCAAGAATAAGCATTCTTTATTATAACAATCAAAAACATAAGTACATTTTATATTCCCTTCTTGGCAGAGGAAAATGTTTAAAAAACTATAATCTCTTGAATTGATTACCTCTTCAATTGTTTTGAAGTTATTTAAACTACAACAAAAATTCTAGGTTATTGAGATTCAGTGTTGCAATTGCAATACGGGGAGGGTTTTCCGTAACAACAAAAGGTAATAATAGACACTATTTATATTTATGCCGTGTCCTTACATATCATGTTAAATGTAAATAGCACGAGTTTTCAGACGATTTGACCATTCGTAAATAGTAATGACTGCACTTTATAAATATTTAATATAAGGTGTAGGTTTAGATTCACTATATCAAAAGCTTAATGTCCGTAATTTTTTACTAGGATTGCTTTTCCTAAGCTAGCGTGACTTAAAACTTAATTTTTGTGAGAGCGTACACAAGTTTCAAATAAAGTGAGAAACATTTTAAAAATTCACAAGAGAAATTTTTAATATCTGACAGCACTTTGGGAAGATCAATCAAATATATTATATGAGTCTCCACTCTCCATACATTTTCTAGCTCATTATCAAATCAAAAAATAAATGTTTAGAATAAATGCAAAAATCTGTTCCTTACAAGATTATTAGGCTAGGATTGATCTAAACAGTTTTCTCACGAATGAAATTTATCCTGTTGTTTTAAATAAGTTATTAAATAATCAAATAATCATGCAATGTGTCATTAAGAATGTTTTAACGATGAAAATACTTTATTATACAATTCAAAAAGCGAAACTCTAAAGTACACCATCACTAGAGTCATGATATTTTCGAAAAGTCTTAATAATATCGTCATAAACTAATACATCTGCATCACGTCCAACCATAAAGTCCGCATGGGTGAATTTAGTATCACGGATTTCGTATTGTCCTACAACATTACTGAGCTCCTTGGCCACTTGAGCAACATCCTGAATTTTGAAAAAAGATTAAAAATATGCCAGCTTTTTTTTAAAGGTTTAGACTCAAATCTACTGTTTAAAAGTCTTACTTTAGCTGGAATAAGAAAATCGTATTTCGATGTGAAAGTTGCAACAGGACAAGTTACTTTCACGAGTTCATATTTAGGAGGATTACGCTGCCCATACTCTTTCATATTTCTAGATCGTCCATAATCATACGCTTGGAATCCCCCAGCATAAAAACATTGAGATATGTGGCACATTAATTTTAAAGAAGTGGTGCTGGGTAAATTTCTAGCCACTTCTAACAAGCGATCCTGATAAAATAAGTCAAATTTTAGTAGATTAGTCACCAATTCTATATAAAAAAATTACTCCAAAGAAATTTCAAACTATAATTAGTTCTGTTTTCTGATTACCTTTTCAATTTGATGAGTTCCTAAATTTCCAAATATTTTACCCCCGATAGTTAACATCCACACACCAATTTTGTCTTTGAATGGAGGACAAAACATGCCTGCATATCCAGTGCAAGTTCTTGAACATGATTCCCTTCTGTACAAAATCCTCATTTTGCCCTATCACAAAATACATTTAAAATTCATTGCAACATTTTATTTATACTTTCAATCGTAATTTGATTTAATTATGATTAAATTTTACTGATATTACGTACTGTCAGTACTCCAAAAGGACCTCCCATCTTAACAGCTAATTTGTGAACATGCTTCCCATACACTGCAGGGCAGAGAGCAGCCATTGATTTTATTTTAGCATTGTACTCAGGTCTTAAAGATAATGCCATAAATAGTACTGTATTGCCGAGTGAGTGTCCAACATAATAGAGGCTTTCATTTCCTGTAACTTCTAGCACGTAGTCAATCAAAGCTGGAACGTCATAAAGTCCAATTTCTTGCCCCCTATTCGGATTTTTTACGTAAAATTGATAAATATCATAGTGCCTACGCTTCATTATTAACAAGTCATAAATTTCTTTGTCTTACGAGAAATCCCAAAATTTTTTAGATTTGGGAGACAGCGTTACATGGGCTTTGGATATAGAGGTGCCACGATAACTTCCCATCCAGACGTCATACCCCTCTCCCGCAAGTATATAAGCTTCAGTTTGAAATTAAAAATAAAATGATCGTTAAACTTTCTAAAGTATGAATTGCATAAATTACACATATTATTTTACAAAAAGCGAAAAAGTTAATATCAAATTACGCAAAGTTTTTTCAGGTGTGTTGAACAACCACTCATCCCCAGTACACATAAGGCCACACATCAAAAATGCTACGGGTTTTGGCTTAGCTTTGGTCTGAACTCCTTCTTCCACTTTATCATTCTTTTCGTTTTCATTCTGAATATTTTCAATTATTTCAGGAGCTTCCTTTTTGCTATCTTTTTGATAATTACCAATAAATCTAAACAGGGTCAAAATGTATCCATCCTCAGTTTGTACTTTATGCGGTTCCAAAGAATCTCTACTGATTCGATTATTCATCATATAATGATGGCAAGGAAAGACAAAACTTCCAAAAATACTACAATCTGATGCTCTTGTTCACTAAAAC
>JAQGAA010000729.1:0-19692 GCA_034696425.1 Isotoma viridis
TTCGTTTCTTCAATGTGGTTGACACTGACATCCAAAATCCAATGACACCACTGCCACCACCACTATGCATTCATTCACCGGGTACGCACGACAGTTAGGGTGAGTGAAGTAAAACTTGACTTTCTCTTCTGCTTTCACCTCCATCACACGCACATAATTTCATTGGAATGAATGAAATATATAATATTATTAGTATGCCCCTTTCCTATTTAATTTTATAGGAAATAAAGTATGGGGTGCATTGAGACCGGGTAATATCGGGGACATAATGTTTAAAGTGCTAGTAGTAGTAGTAATAGTCGGAGATTTTGAGAAAGATTATTCTTGTCTCTTGTGCGACCCGGGTAAATCCTTTCCAGTATCGAGTAGAACCCGGCTCGGCACACAGCCAGACTTTTCTTCGCAGAAGGTTGTAAAGGTCAACCTTTCTTTAGGGATTTGGACTTAGTATTATATTTGACATTGGGGTTAGTGTCAGTTAGTGTCAAGATAAGAAATAAATAAATGACAGTAGTAGTAAGTAGTGGACTGGTGGAAAAAGGGAACGTCTGACCAAGCCCCGTATGAATGTATGAATTACTCAATGATGTTTACAAGTGCAACCCCGGGAAAACAAACTACATGCTTTTAGCAAGTAAATGGAAAGTTGGATTTAATGATATTAGTTTTGTAAATTAATTTTATAAATGTTTTTAAATTTAAATATGAAAAGTTCTAGTAGGATTTAAAAAGTTAATATTGATATAATTAAATTTTAAATTTCAAAAGGTGAAAGTTGAAGGTGATTTTTACCAGTTTGATAAATTTTTAGCAGTTTTACTCGATTTGGGATAGTTTGTTATTTATTTGTGATTTCAGATTTTAAAAGAAAAATACACCACGTCTGATTCTGTGTTCTCTGCTGTGGGATGTGTTATTGTATTAATTTAATTTAACTGAATTGCAATAATATTGCAAATAATTGCTGGACTTGACTTGCAATAGTGTTTATTTGTGTAGCTGCTAACTAATTTTTGATTTTATAAAAATGACGGAAAACATCTGCAATAAAGTTGAAAAACTTAGTCCACCACCATTTATAACAACAATTGTTTCGTGTCAACAATCTCGCAGGTAAGCAACTCTTTTTGCAATGCAAGACGCCAATAAAAAACCGTCTTTTTTATTATAGGACCGACCATTAATTTTGAATTTTAATTTGAACGTATCAATTAAAAAAGTATTTTTAATTAAAATATGAAATCTTTAACAAAAAATATTTTATTTCATTTTTTAACTGGTAGAACTATTTTCTCAACATGGTCAAATCTACACAAGAAATCAAGGCTGATGGAAAAGTCAGAAATATTAAAAAACGAAATAGAGCTACTCAAAGGTTACATCAATAGGAAAGGAACACAATTACGTCTTGAAAAAGCGATGCTTTTAACCAACCGAATCTTCAAGCTTGGAGCAAGGTGGCTTACAAACAAATTCCTCCATGAGTACAAACTCTTCAACGAAGGTGTACAACTTTCACTTCACGAGGGGACAAGTCGTAAAAAGAAGACTAAGAGAAAAAGGAAAGGGGATGAAGATGATGAAGGGGAGTCGGAAGAGGGGAATTCTCCTTCTGGTATAAGGAGTAGTGACAGCCGTGTTGGTATTGGTGGTGGCATTCGACTACCAAGTCGTCAATGGGCTAATTGGATTATCTATCTGACACTCAGGGACACTCTTATCCTAGCTAAAGTAAGTATATTTTCTTATACCTAGGTACCTTCATTTCTTCCTTAATTAATCCTCGCATCAAGCGAGGGACATCTGTCAACCTCAGTAAAATCTGATTCGGTTTGATTTTGTCTCTGTCTACGTGCAATCTTAAGTATTAAGGTGGCTTTTAAATCCAAGCAGCAGTCATTCCTCAAAATCAGAGTGGAACTAATCTAGTGTTGCGAAGGAAAACAGATTACTGTATGGCTTTCACATAAAATACAGTCTATGTCGTACCAATAAATCTTCGAGAGCATGTTCTTACCAGGACTTCATCAAGCGGAAGCTGTAGATTTGCAAAAATTAATGCTGAAATTACCCTGTATATAAGGGTAAATACCGTATTGACCTTAATTTTAAGTTTTCAAAGTCGTCTTCTATTCTTTAATCTATAAAGAAAAAGTTTTATAGTCGTTAATGTTTTAGCATTCAAGGAAAAGGTCGTTATCGAAATGCATTTCTATTGAACTCATAATGTCACTAAGGTACTTATTCTAATTTGTAGATTAAGCATGAATGTGAAAGGACTGTAAAATACTGGCTGGGCCTTATCAGCTCATCTCATCATGCGACAGATTCATTAGTAGCTGTGGGAATCCTTTCCAGAATGTGGTATGAATCTTTAAGTTTATATTCTCTCTGCTATATTTCTCATTTTATTTCAATTGCATTAGTATATAATTTAAACCTAGGGTGGAAAGATTTGTATAGTCACACTATGCTCTAAAAGCTAATTATACAAAGAGTTACATTTTCTCCTTTTGTTCGTTATTCGTTTTTAAGGTACGTGAGTAGTACCATGGTAGAGGATTTCATTAAGGTAATGTATCCAATGGTTTGTACATTATCTATTCATCTGGAGCCAACCAAAGCAGAAAATTGGCTAAAGGATTTTGAAACTCCAGAGGACCTGAGTTTGTGGCTAGAAACGGTTTTGGGATCCCCTTTTATCCCCGCGAGACTAAGGTTCGTCTTGGTACATATTTGTCATTCTCATTAGCTTGTTGAGGTGAGGTTGAGATTGCTTGTATACTATTAGTATTACAAAGCCAACTTGTTCGTGTTCTAGTGGAGGCATGGAGGAATTAGGGAAATCTGCTGGTTCCAAGAAAGCCAAAATGGAAACTGTACTTTCCGATGTATTCAAATGCGGAGAAAAGCGGAGATCAAAAGAAACCGAGGTTAAGACTCCCATACCTTCAACCTCAACTAAAAGAATTCCATCAGATGATGAGGAAGATATAGGTGTACCAGTCATCTTGCCTCCTTCGAAGACACAAAAGACTGTGAAGAAGCAGGTCAAAAAAAGTAAGCTTCCGCCATCATCATCAAGTATTAAGTTGGATGAAAGGTGGACGAGATTTTTTAAAAGTTACAAAACAAAGTTGAAACAAGACAAGGGTAGAAAGCAATTTATTGTACGAATTCGAAAGTATCTTGTAGAAGAAACTGATACAGGGATTAGTTCACGCTTGAAAAAGTTAAGAAAATGTATTAAAGCTGGTAGATACGATGAGATTATTCAAATGGTCAATAGGTTTCAAAAGTTTCTATCCAAAAAGCTACAAACTTAATAAAGTTATTATTCAGATTTCATTTTGGTGTATTTGATTTTCTTTCAACTAACTATCAAAGAAACACATGCTTGCAAGTTATAAGGATTTAATAAATAAGACTTTATTCGCCAGTAAATCTCCTCACATAATGCGTTCCAGTCGTTGAGTTTGAGTTTTCGATAAAATCGTTGATATTGATCTCTGTAACTTACAGCAAGAGGACTTTGCATAGATAAATCATAATTTTGGAAGCTATCCAAAACTAAAACCCCTTTTATTATTAGGAGAGAATATATTGAAGTTTTGTGAGGGAGGGTGAAACCAGATTCAGTTTATGCTACAAGATTTTGTCATAAACCACGATTGCTTGCAAAGGAGCGTGAAAGAAAACTTTCTCTGACCTTAATGATATTCATAACCTTCAGCTTATTACATAGTAACGGCTTGAATAAAGATGCATAAAAGCTATCATGCTGTGGTATGTACTTTGATGCTAGTGGGTTTTCGTTTATCGTAGACACTCATCCTTTTTTAAAGTTTCTATAACCTCAAGCTTCTCTGATGCATACGAACGGCAAACCTAGAAAAAATTTAGTTTGCCGTGAATTATTATGAAAACATGAACAAGTACTTAAAATACCGTTTTCATCACGAGCAATAGGCATAGATGCGGTTGGATGGTGTTGGTTGGCATAAGTCTGTTTAATCAAGGAAACCTAGTGGATTTAATCATATTAAAGGAGAAAGTTGTTCTTCCTCTCTTCTCTACCTTTTGAAGTTTGGAAAACTTGAAAAACGAGTGTCTAGTACTGGGCAAAGTTGGGCATGGTGTCTGTCTGGTCGGGGTGGGTTAGCCAACACTACACAAACCCAAGTTAGACTGTTCAAGTGCCAGAACAAACTAACCAAGTGACGAGTTTCGACCCAAAAGTCAAATCAGACTTAACTCAGAGTAAACTGAAGTCAAGAAAGTTCAAGTGACTTCTGAGCATTGTCTCAAATGGAAAAAGTTATGCAATCCAATTCACTACGTCCATTTCGTCAACTAGCTTCGATCCTTCGTAAATTATAGCTTCTGGGAAAGTTACGGAGTAGTTTTGTGGAGAAACCCTTTGAATTGCCCATATCACATCACGTACATACGTCCACCTATGTTATATGAATCCTTACGATAGAAATCAATTTGACATTCTGACTGTCGAGTGCATTAGTTAGTAGTTGTGATGACGCTCTTGGTTGACTTCAAGCTGGGATAGATTAACTACTCTGTTTTAATTTAAGAAACTTTCATTATGCTTGTGTATGCTTTTGTATCTTGCTTTCCAATTTTCTTTTGGAAACATTGGAAGTCAGGGACATCAAATAACTTAATTAAGAAATTGCTTGTGTAGAATTTTACATTCTGTAGAGTTTTGCTTTAATCAATTACGCCCCTTCATTATCTATTTACAGCAGACTGTATTAAATTGGGTTGGACTTTAACCCTTTCCTTCGTCATATTCCCAAGCACACAGACTCAATCATGCTTATCTGTAATTTTAATAGCAGTTTTAAGTACACAATACCAGTTTTGTTTTTGAACTTTTTACAGTTCGTGTTGGTAAACCAACCTAGTACGATTTTTTTTAAATACGCCATGATTGTAATAGCAGTTTTTTTGTATTCTTTATTATCCTTCATAAATAAAAATCGATTTCACTAAAACTAATTTGACTAAAACTTATTTTCTTACGAAATAGAAACAAAATAGGATGTATTCATGCTTAATAAGGTAAAAGAGAAGACTCCATCCAATTCAATGACTATGCATCTTGCCAATCGAAAATCTCAAGGATGAAAGTCCATAACCGCTTAAACCTATGATAACTACAAAACTAGAGCCTTTATCTGAAATAGCCAACCAAAGCTAAACCATCCCCATCCCATTATTAAATTGAAATCACTATACTACGTAAATATGAAGGTCATTGCATTGGATTTCATCTGATAAAACCATAATTGCATTTTCCCTATTCTTCAGAACAAAAAACACAAAAATGGTATACATCTGCTTTTTTTGTCTTTTTTCTGTGAATATTTCTTTCCCTTTTCATGAAGAATTCAAATGATAAAAGTGATTTTATTGAGATAGTGAAAAGTGCATCCAACCAACCCTCGCTACAGAAACAGAACTACGGATGGAACTTCATGAAAGAATCATATTATAATAAAATTCCGTTTCCATCTTAAACTTCCGGCCCTTCGTTTATTTTCTCCTCACGTTCAACCATTTCATGTCTGTTTCTTTCCTCTGAATTGACTCTCACTCTCACTCTTTAGTACTCCCACTACTACTCTTGCTTTATATACAATTTTAGCGGAGTGGCTCTTGTATACCAGAAGGAGTACCTAAACCTAACATCTCTGTATGTCTTCATAATGAATTCTTTCTGCCATACTGTAAAATGGAAATAGCATCCCATGAGGGCTATTTCTGTGATTTTAATTTTATCGTGAGTTGTGGTTTGTAAATTTTCAGTAATGCAATATACATAATGCTTTTATAAACATTAAACATTTCAGAAATGCATTATGAAATGACTTCAGTTTTCTTTATTATAATTACAATAATGTCTTTAATTTTCATCTATAGTAAAGGAATCATGTTCTTCAGTTTAAGATAAAGTCATATAGCTTCTGAATCATCCATCAGCAAAAATCTGATTGTCAAAAATTTAATTGAACCTTTCCATTTTGTTTTAACATTGAGGGGGTTTATTCTTCAATGTTCGGTAATTTGACTTAGAAGGGGGAATGAAGTGATGTGATGATATGATTATTGCAACAAAAGTCGACTCATGCACAGTAGGCTATTATAATCATTACTATTACGTTCCATTCTTGCATATCAAATGTATATTGAATCATTATTTTTAGTATTCTTCGTGAATGCAAGGTCTAGGCTGCTGGCAAACACTCTTTCAGACTCCTGCTCACTTACTTATTTCAGTCACTTTTTTCTTTTTTTTCACATTTACATACATTTAATTGCTACATCTGCCTGTTTAACATGTTAATGGTTGAATAAAAATGATTCAAGTTGCTCAGTATCATTGTGAGTTTGCCTAAAATTTAAAAAGTGTTTTTAATACAAAGGTTTACGCACTTCTGGGACACACCGTATTTTTTGTTAATGTTGGTAATCTTTTATCACCGAACGAAGACTTTTTTTGTATAAAGAAAGAACTGAAAAGAGAGTGAAAGGGGGATGAGTTTGAAATTGTACTTTTCGATCTTGGTATAAGCGGCCCGATGGGAATTGCTAGATAAATATTTTCTATTTTTTTAAACGTCTACTTCAAGACTTTTTTATTTACGCACTTATTTATCATCACCTTTACACATTCCATTTTAAGTTCTACTTCACATTACCACATTTCAAGGAGCCAGTCAAGAAATATCACATGCATTTACTGAACCGTTCACAAGATAAGTTTGAAGTTACAGATGCATTGTCTCATGCCATGAATCAAAAACGCCTGAACCTCGTATAGGATATGTAGTTGTGGGATTGTGTACTAGTTGAGTGAAATTCCTGAATAGTAATGTGTTAAACTAATAACAGTACTCCTAACGATTTTATTTTCTTCAATTTTTAAGAAAGCCAAAAGAAAGTGATACACTGGTCTAAATTATATGAGTATTCACTTTCTTTGCAACACACACTGAATTTGTGTTACGAGTCACGACTATGAATCATATCTTATGATGCTTTTTATACATTTCATCCACTTAGGTTAGATGTTCCCTTTTTTGAGAAAGTGTTACTTACAAGGCGCTCAAAACTCAAGAGTGTACATTTCATTTTGGATGAAACAAAATCTTTGCGAAAATAAAACAAAATGCTTTCACCAAAGCGAATACACTTTCTCTTCACGTCAAAATAAAGATATTGTAAAATTCAGCCCCGAAGATGGGATATTATGTGGTTATGGATGGGTGATAGAATAAATAAAGTAAAATGGATGTGGAGAAAGTCAGTTCGGAAAGCCGCAAATCAACGTAAACCAAAGTCAATAGAAATATTTCACACCCGTATTTCCTCCGGGTTCCTTTGACAAGTGAAAACAGGCTGGATCTGCCAACTTTTACGTACTTTCATTTTGCTGTCTGCTCTTGTGTAATGTTATTATAGAAAAAGTAATATCAACATGGAATACACAGTACACTGAGTGCCATATATATCAATATACCATGCATAAATTCAATACTACACAACGGGACTAGTCAGTAGAAGTAAAATGCACCAGCCAATTCTATTTCTTCAATCGCTTCAAACCATGTTTGCTCTGTAGATCATCATAAATACATGAGGGTTTTCTTTTCCTCTTATATGCACTTTCGCCTTCCTACCACCCAAATTCCATTTCAGTCAATGAGCATTATCTCTAAGTATAGGTTTCAGTAGAATCCATCCCTATTTGATTTTGGATTCTCTTACTTTCATGAGCTAAAAGGCTTTTATCTGAAATTGATAGCTTGATTCTATTCGAAGAAAACGAAAACAGACATTTCTAATGTTTGATGTTGATACACGGGACCTGCTAGCTACTATAATAATAATAATACAACTACTGCTTATATTTTGGCTGTTTATGTGTACAGAGTTTTAGTCGATGGAGCTAAGCATCCGAGAATGTGAACCCCTTGAGTTTTATGCTCCCTTGATTAAATGGAACTTTTTCAAGGAAAGAATCTTAAGAAAGCAGTAATTGGTCTCGCTCTGCCCTGCTTGGTTGAAATAAGTTTCCGTGTCAGAAAGGCACCTAGCTCTAGAATTTTTTCTAAGGTGTGTGTGTTTTTGACAACTTTTTATGAACAGAGTAAGATTAGAAGTAACTTAGTAATGAAGAAAGGTTAGTAAGTACAGCATACAATATTATAGGCACGGGCCAACTATAAAGCAAAAGGATTGGTAAAAGTTTATTTTTTTCTTACCCTCCTCGTGTTTTTCTTCAGTCTCCCTGATGGAACTTGGGATGGTGTTAACCAGCAATGTTAAAGCTGGCTGAGTGTTAGTAATAATTTTAGAACCCAGGTAGGTGGAAAGTTATCAGGTCCAGGTTAGTGGAGAAGTCGTCATAGACATGTATGCACGTACATCCAACCAAGCTGACTTAATCAAAAGTTTTTTTGTGTGGAAATAATCGGATGTATACTTCCAACTTGACTTTTCCCGTCTTTGTAGATTGAAATTTCAGTTGTAGTAAGCTGGTAGAAAGATATCGTAGGAAATTCCAAAAGTACACACAACAATGTTTAAGTTGTAATTTGCTATCCGATGCACTCTGTCTGGTTTCTAGTGTGTAATAAATTGTCTAAGATATTAACTACATACAATATAAGTCTTGACTTGACTGATTACTGTTTTGTAGAAATCTTAAGACCAACTTTAAGTATTCAATTGGTTTACTCTTTCTATTGTAGAACTAAGAATAGAATAAGAGTTAAGGTATCGTGTTCAATTTCTCAGAAAATGTTAAGAGAGCAAAATCCATGAAAAATCAACGTGAGGGTGTATTCATTGTAAAAGTATATTATTCGAATAAGAGAAAGCACAGTATTTTCTAATTTTAGTTGAAGGGCTCATGAACCACAGCATAATGTAAAAAGCCGAGAATTCGGCTCACGTTTAACTATGTATTTCATGCCACATTCACTTGGTTCTAAAAAGTTGAGACAGTACACAGTAGTAGTAATGTGTGGCCACCTATCTATAAGGGGTAAGTGAGTAAGTGGCTAACTGCCTAGTTCCTTTGCTTCAATCTTGATAAAAGGGCAGTTTATCAAGTCCCATTATTGGCTGATGTGCCAATGTTATATACAATAGCATTAAGAGAACCTACCTAGTAGTAGTAAGTAGCTTGTACTTTTGTGATGTGAAAGAGAGTTTTTATGATTATCCATCCAGTTCAGAAGATGTGATGTGAACTCTATGGCTTTTCAGTACTCTGCAACTTTTCGTCATCATCACTTCTTCCTTTGCCAAGACGAACAGAGGGATGATGTAAGTTACTCAATGAGTAGATAAGTCAAATCATCAAATAAAGGTCCTTGAAACGCTAGGACTGTGCTGCACACAGTACTACAGTGTACGTATAAGTGATGCTAGATCTTCTTGCAATTTCGCTTTTAGTTTCATTCAGTTTCTTCAATCGTTGATAAGAGAAAGTCAGATCGTAAGTCGTAAGTGAAAGCTCTTGTCCGATAGATAAAGAGCTGGTTGTTCGGTGCTCTTGTTGGTAGCAAAAGAGGTATGATATGCTACGTTACCTCGTTGCGATAAAACGATGAAGGGGTTAATGGAAAATTTCACAGGAGGTCTGCTGCCTTATATCATATCTGAAAAATTTGGCAGTAGGTTGTAAGGTAGAAGGGTTACAAGGTAGAGTTGGCTTTTCTGAAAAATAGAGGAAATAGAGCTGTATGTGACGTTATGTTATGTAAGAGCCTGAATAAGCTTTGAGTAGCTTGAGTGTATATACTACTACCTATTTGGTATGTGGGTATGTGTCTGTCTGTCTGTATGGATAAGGTTAAGTCTTTGGTAACATTAAGACAAGGGAGAAAGGAAGGGAAGTCAGTCAGTCGTGCAAAAAGAAGGGAACGAGTTCAGCCATGAAGAAAAGAAGAAATAACTATAATAATAATAGTTATGTTCCGGAGGTGGGGGTAATACCCCTTTTTATTTGAACAGTTTTTCATACAACTCTTTTTTTTTAAAGTATCAAATGTAGATTTGAGTGCTAGTACTACTTCAAGATAATAATAGTAATAATATCAGTTTTAAATTAGATTCTCTCGCTCTTTACCTAACGATTTATATTCAATTTTAAAATTTTGCAAGACAGGCTCTATTAAGTTGACAATCTATCACGAGGCAAAATCTACCTAGTAAATGATATTTTTATGTTCTAATCCCTATTTCATACCCTTGACTCTATAGACATTGGGTTCACGAAAGCTATAAAAATTTCAATTTCGGAAAGCTTTCTTTACATTCAACCCAAGTAGTTAAAACTGTCTAATCCAACTACTAACAACAACTAGTATTTATAAAACACTAGGTTTATAAAATATGGAAACTTCTGTGCGAATTAATAATTACAGCATTAAATGTTCATGCAATTAACCCTCAGCTATCTATGTAAGATATAAAACATTAAAATACTTTATGTCCACCATTACTTTACCTTTGCTTTGAGATTAATACAAGTAAAGAGGTCCAATGAATGCAGCTAAACGCCTGATAAATAGCCACATGGTGGTACTTCACAGCAGCAAGTAGTCAGTAAATACGAGAACTAAATTTTTAATACAGTTTTGGGGGTTGTTGATGGAATGCAATTTGATGTTATACACAATACCAGCTAAAAAGTATATACTGCATATATATAGTGTGTATCAAGTTAAACAGAAGATAGTTTCAAAGGTGAGTCTGAACAATAATAAGAGAGAGGTGAGATAGGGTCTGTCTGTCTACCAAGAGTTAAGAATGAATACTGAGGAACAGAAGGTTGGAAAGTTAGAGTTTTCCCTACAACAAGACTTTCACTACCCACTACCCGCTTAGCTTTCTTTCTCCCTCAAACATTGTACACTTGTGTGTGTGTATGGAACGTTCCTAGTAGTAGTGGTATGTTAGTGTTATGTAGTACCAGTAGTGGTGATAATGGTGGTGGTCATAGGTAGTGGGACTTTCAGGTTTATTCTACCACTCTGACAAAACCAACTAAAGAAATCTACGTGTAGTGAAACACCTATCCAAATGCTTTTCTATTGTAACTTTTTAAAGCTAAAACATAAATGTTAAGTTAAAAGCCATACTGGTTGAGCTTTTATGCATGTTTGAAATAGGAACAATGTTTGTGGATTGGATTGAGCCGGACGTTACTTTAGCTTTGGTTCTTCCGACCTTTCTTCTGTGAATTCGCATCATGATATGTAAGTAGTATTCTGTGTTATCTCTGATAGTGTACAATAGAGGAAGTAGTTTATTTCCAGCAGAGTCCTCCTCTACACGTATGTTGTATGTGTGTACGTAGGTACAAAGAGTTTGAGAAAACGAATGTGAATGTGAACTCGTATGATTCTAAAACTATTTCTGTCTAGCTTTTGAGATAAATGTTAAGTTGGTTGGTGGTAGTTCGTACACTCGAAGGGACTTTCTATCCTTGTAGGATCTCTGGTGGAGTCACTAATAGTAACTTTCTCGTAAATTTGCTTCTTCATAAATATGAATGCATTCTCTTATCTGTTTTGGTGTGTTTTAATAGTATATATGGTTTGTGAGGTTTGTTTCATGCGTGTATGTTACAAGGGAGAAAGATGAACCTTTATTTGCATTGTAAGCAAACTAGATTACCACTCCAATGTGATGCGGTATTGTTTCTGTGTAGCCTAAAATTAAATTCAGTTGAATTGAAGATAAAGAGGTGATGCTTTGGTTAAGGGGATAGTGTGATGAGAAAAGGATGAGAATAAGAATAGTTTATAACTGACTGACTGTTGCACCCGAGCTTATGTGAATAAAGAATTCTTGGGCTTTTGTAATGTTTTTATTTGAAATAATCTTGAATATAGTTGACCTAGGAATGGGAACATGGTATAAAAAATGAGTCTGATGTCTGAAACTAAAGTTTTGATGAGATGCAACTTGGCTTGGCCGTGGCAGTTTTGTCTGCAATAAATTACAAAATTTGCAAAATGAAACTTCATAAAGACAAGTGGTTGACGTTGACCGATATTTTGTAGTAGATTGGACAGCCTGTTCTGTGTCGAGTTACATAATACAAGGCGACGGGAGATCGTATCTCACGCAGGGCTATAGTATAAGAACAACAGACATGAATCATATTATTCATGTAACGATAAATGGAAGTTTGCCTAGTTTTGCTAAATTAATTTCCTTTGTTCTTGGACAATGAGGTTGTGTTTGAATCGAATATTTGTCTTTGAGCAGTCTATTACGAAATATTTTATAGCTATACGGATGTTTCGTACTAGTCAAATATTTAAATTTGCTATCCGACCACGAACTACTAATCACTTACCACAGATGCTGCCCTTTCAGAATTGAAAGTCTCTGTCCCAAAATTATGCACTTATCGAATTCGAAAATGATGCAATTTGTAGTTGTGGGTAGCATTGTACATATTTAAATTTAGCTCTTTAGATATTTTCATAAAACGCATTGTATTTTGTAGTAGAATATATTTCAATTTTCAAATATACATTTTTTTTCAAGTCAGAAGACAAACTTATTTATTTGTGTAAAAATCTACTACACTGAAAAAGTTATATGACCAAAAACTTTCTCCTCTTTGACTCAAACATTTCTCCAAAAATATGGGACACTTCTTGTAATTATTACTGTGTAGCAATAGCAAAGTACTTTTCTCAATTATGCTCTCCATATTCAAAAGAAACTTTTGCAGGGTTACTAGAACAGGACACAAAGTTTCCGCTTGAAACACTAGCAATATCATCTATTGTACAAGTTGTACCAAAATACTGACGTAGACAATGAGAAAAGTTCTTACAATACCACAACCACCATATACCAATGGATTTCGAAATTTTAAGCCTTTAAATAAAGTAATTATTTATGCATTCAAACTCTAAAGTGAGTAAGCCATCCAATTTTGTTTGCTTTCAAAAACATGCCTACCACCACCACCTTCATTAAAATTAGGCTAAAGGCGATTTGCAATAATATGAGTTTAAAAACCTTTCTGTTGACGTTAGTGATGTCTGATGGTTATGGTTTCATATATATACTTTACATACGACCATCCTTATGCATTGCATTTGTTTATGCATTGTTACGCTTTCTTCTAAGCGAATGAATTTTCTCTAAAAACAAAATAAATTGCGACTTTTGAGAACAAAGGAAAGGAATATTCATATTTTCGATTCCACCTCTAAACAAAATACTATAGTCAGGTCTATTCTATTACCTAAATATGAAATGCTCTAGCTTTCACAATACAATACAATTATAATGTGTATATATATATAACTTCTCAGATATTGAAGGGCTTAAGGGCAATCATAGCTTTTTTTCTTCGAAAGAACGTGAGTATACAAGAGAAAGTCAAAAGTTGTTTTTGTAATACAGCAATGCTTCCTAGTAAGTTGTTGTTTGTTCAAGTGTCCTTTTCCTGACACGCTGATCAAGAAGACACACACAAGAGAAAGAAGAAAAAGCTATCATTGCCTTGAAGCCTGTATTCTACACAATATGTCGAATGTCGAAATGACATGCCAAGAGAGACTGAAGATTGAGAGTATCGCATGTACCAATGAACACTAAAGCAAAGCAATGAGAACCTCAACTATCTAGAAAGTAGATAGATAAAAGGCCCAGCTGTATTTTTCACTCAAGCTTACGAAATGGAAAATTTTTAGATCAGCTTTCACTAAAAAACGCTTTCTCTTGGAACAAGCGTCTCTTTGATTATGTTTACATACAGAGAAAGAGAGAGAGAGAGAGAGTGAGAGAAGCAACGGAGCAGAAAGGCGATTTTTTTCTGAATAAACGCAAAAGTATATTCTCTACACTTTGTATACCTTCTCATGATTGTACTCTGACTGCTTTGAGTGCTCAATGTATATTATTATAATCTCAAAGTTAGAAAATATGAAAAAAACGAAGTTACAAGAGGATCAAATCAAACAAGAGTGTCATCGTCAGTCATGTGTAGCTGTGGAGTTTTCCGAAAACTTAAGTACCTATAGGTATTTAGATACCGTTGACGTGGAAGCTTAGACAGAAATGTTGTTCGTCTGGGGCATTTTGATGAAATGTTATGGAAAAGGAATTTGTTTTATTTCTAAAACCAGGAAAGTGAAAGTGGAGAAAGTACTGGGCATTGGGTTGGGATACTGATGGGTTGTGATTTAGCAGTAGTGAAATATCAAAAACGCTAATATGACTTTTTTCGTTTTACCTATAGTAGCAAAATACGGAGGTATTTAAATTTAATTGCATTTTGAGTTGAACAGATGAAGCGTTTATGCAGGTGACGTTAGTAAAATGGTAGTTGTATTGCAAATACTGAATTCAAGGAATACCTAGTAGTAAGTTTTGTATTATACTTTTATGTGACCATCTCAATGCATGTGAAAGGCTTAGTGTCCATGTCTACTTGTTCTACTAACGTCAACCTTAGAGAAAGGTAAGGTACGAGACATTTTACGTCCACATCGAGATTTCAGTCAGGACAGATGGGTGACAAGGATGTCTTGTCTACTCTCGAAAGATTTGGTTTAGCAAGCCTCTTGAAATGCATGCTGAGTTAAAATAGGCTGAAATAGAAAGGTTGTTCAAGTATCTGGAAG
This sequence comes from Isotoma viridis, assembly GCA_034696425.1. NCBI lineage: Eukaryota > Metazoa > Arthropoda > Collembola > Entomobryomorpha > Isotomidae > Isotoma > Isotoma viridis. The sequence goes on from JAQGAA010000729.1 coordinate 14,691, forward strand.
CTTTATTTGATGGAAAATCCAAAGCATATTATTATGAGATACCCATAGTAAATTGGGCTATCTTGTCCAAGTTATAAGAACTATTTATCTTCGTATTGCTGACAAGAGTTGATGCTCCATTTTCCATTCTATTTTACAAGTAGTTGCACATGTGTGCATTATTTAGGTGTAATAGCATGAGAGGTTGAGGAGTTCATGTTCATACATACAGTATCGTATCATTATTATTATTATTATTATTATTGCATAAAAATGTATAGAAGACATACAAAACGTATATACTTTTTAGTAAATATAAGAACTACACCTTACCTTTGGACTTATGCATCTTTCACTGGGTTTCTTCTAGGGTGAAATGAGATGAGATGGGAGAGTTGAGTGAGTGAAAGTGATCGTACACTAAGTGTGTAGTAGTCGTGGTAGTAAGAGTGCATTGGGTACATTATAGAAAGTTGGTACATGCAATGAGATGGGTCTTTTTTTCTTGGTAATGTTAGTGGTGGTATATGTTGTTGGTATTATAATATTGTGTGTGTTGCCTGAGATTACGGGTCATTTGTATCTTTCATCCGAAAGTCTTACAATTTTCATCAATGTGATACATCCCTTTATTCTATACTACACTATACGATGTACTGCACAATCTACCTTACCAACTGGTCTTCCTCATGTAAGAACCAAGGAACTGAATTTTTATACGAAGATACTCACATGAAATTTGATGAGAATGATGTTTTCATGATGAGGCCATTTTCAACTCTTCACAAGATAAAAATGAAAGCTTTATATTATACTACCATTTTTCATCTTGCATAAAACATCCAATCAACTTTTTTTGTTGAAGAATAGAGTCTCATCATCATCATCATTGTCAGCCCTCGAGTGAAAGTAAAGCTCAGGTGGTCATGAGTTTAGTACTTTTTACTACTAAAAAGAATAGACTCCAGATGGGATATTTAGTCACGTAGTAGTTGTTCGTATTTTGTATGAACTGATTTAAGTTTGCTTAGTGTATTCCGAGTACTATGTATTCTAATGGGAATAATCAATGCAAATTAGTGTATCCTGCATAAGTTTTTGCAATTAAGCTCCATATTTCAAATAGTTTCGTAATGAGATCAAGACAAAACGTATACAATGTGGTATGAATGTATTACATGTAGTTAATATGGCATGTTTGTGACAACGATCCGGATCCAATTCAGTATAAACTCTGACTCCAACTTCCAACACCAATTTTGCTAATCACTAGATCAATAAAAAGTTCTTCTTGAATCGCGAACTTTGACCAGAAACGCCATCATAAATATTCTCCTTTATTTGGGAACCCGAAACCAGTTATGTGGTCAAATAAATTCTCTCAAGAATTCTCGGAACTATGAACGAACTAAACCAGCATAACACTTAAACATGCCATAAGTACTTACTACACATACAAGCTATGTATGAGCAAAACGGGTAGCATTTTGCTTGGGCTTCCAAACAAACTCCCATGGCATTTTTTGCGTGACTACTGGCTGACAGTCTTGATGAAGATAAATCCATCTCCGTAGCAAATTTGCTTTTAAGGCTCTCATAAAATACGAGCTCATTAGAAGAAATCTTTAATATGAGGGATATAAATTGTTTGAGTTACCCAGAAATCCATTAAATTCCACCCTAACATGTATCATAATAATTTTCAGTTAAATACTTACATATATGGAATAGGAAGTAAGTTCACTCTTACTCTTAAATTTATATCTAACTATAATATATATACTTGTGTATTTAGGTACATAAGTCTTGTTTTTCTAATTCATTTTAGAGAATACAGTATTCAAGCTAAGGGAATTGATGAGCACTTTATTTCCAAAGCAAGTATATAAAGTTCCCTCTAATGTTTAATTTCAATCCACTTTCTCCTTAGTTGATAATGTTACATAGTAACAACTTCATACGGTATCCTATATCAGTGTACTCTACTATGATCTCCCATTTATAAAATCATGCATGATGAGCCCTATATACTGCTGACAATGCTGAAAACAATGAGATGAAGAGGAAGACACAACCTCTGTGAATTATAATGGTACAACTTATGCAAATATATGAAATATTCATAAGGAGAGTAAATTATTCACTTTGGATAACTCCCTACATCAAGGGATCTTTTGTGAGACTAAGAGTTTGCAAACATAGCTGAGAGCATTGAATATAAAAGATGTATTTGAACTCATTTCATTAAAGATAGCTGTAGTTTAGCTGTGTAAAATTCGAACGGGGTTCCTTGTTACAGAAGGATGGATAACACAAGAAAATCCCTTCTAGAATGATGTGGGATCAACTAATGTTCATATCATATGAAGCAAAACCGGAAGATTACAATAGTGCGGGTAGTTTGTCGGTTTAGTATATTAGTCGTATCACGGACTTTGTATTTACAGCTAGGTGTGTAGGGTTATTAAATTATTATATGTTAAACTGTATCTCATACAGAATCATATAGAGCATCACATGTCAACAATCAGCAGACAAGGGAAAGCTCCCCACGCATATATTACAAAGAGACTCAAAGATTCAGAAGAGGCTTAAACGCATTTCACCTCGAATTGCTTTCTCCACGGTTAGCTCGCACTTATTTGTACTTTGAAGAATATTCTTCATCCGCTCTGCACTTTACTTCATTTGAATTTTGAATTTGTGGGGTACAAAGGGAAACCGGCTAATGCTGCCAGTCAGCCGCCTATCTACCTTACTTCCGATTTACTACCGACCAACGAAAAACGGATAGATATTTACCTAGGTTTGCTTAGGATGGAAATAGCATTACTTCTACTACTACTACTACTGATGTGTGTCTTACTTTGTTTGTTGTTCATCCAGCTGACGGTGAAAGTAAAGTGAAGGAAAAGTAGTTATGGGATGATAGTGGTGGTAGTGGAGTCATAGGGTGGTTGCTGGTGGCTGGTTCTAGTGGATGAGATCGGCTTGGCTTTGGCTTTTGTGGCTTCATGATTACTAAACTAAATAGTATAGATAATATCTTTTTTCCGGAGGAATTCGTTGGTATAATGAATTACTATCTGTGTTGTTCATCCGTGTTGCATGTTTATAGCAGTAGGGATTCTTGGTTTGGGATTCTCTGGCACATGATAGCACTATTTGTTTAAAGGTAGAACCACAAAATAGTTGCACCTTCTACCATCAGTTTCCTCATTCTGATTTCTTGGACAATGAACCCGGCGTTATCTTTGTGTGTACGTTGACTATAGAGTAGGTAGTTGTTAATGGTAGCATCAGTAGTAGTTTGACATAAGGTTTGTAAATGATTGAATGAATTACATTTTATATCATTTTGTAGGATATCCAGAGTGTACAAAATGTATTTTCCAATAAAGTAGTTTCACTTAATATCAATTAGTCTTCCACTTCTGCACTTTTACTAGTATCATATAAGATTATTGGTTTATAAATGTAATGTTTCATTTTATAAAAAAAGTATGCAAACACTCTACATCCCAGAACATTTGATAGTAGAGAGTCAACTCACTTTAAAAGAGTAGTAGTGATTTAGAATGTTTTATTGTATCGTTTGATCAACGGGAACACCAGATTTGGCTTTTGCAAACTTTAGTTTAGGGTGTATTTATTTGTTTTTCCCCTGTAACTTATGCTTATTGCAGGCTTTGGGTCTGTTGCAGTAAATTTACTACCTGCATTGTGTACATAAGGTAGGGGGAACTTTGGGAAGGGTCAACACAAAAGTCAGACTAAACCAACTAAAACTGAAGACAAGACAAGTCAAGGGGGAAGAGATAAATGGACATTTAGGTTGCTTCGGTTCACTGGCAATTCTACTTGCCCTCACTCACTCACTCTGCCTTTCTCATGTTACTTTCCCTTCATTTAATTGATGACTTCTTGTAATCTTTCATTGTTCCGTTGGATAGAAACATAGGGATGAATGTATCGGGAGTTTAAAAGCTGTACATATTCATTCAGACTTTTTTTTACCGATTCATGTGAATGCACTGTTGGCTATAACTAACTACATACTCGATGTTTCTTAGCCAAGTAATTTTTTCATGTTTGTTCAAGAAACCTGGGTATAACTGTAGTCTCGAGTCCCGTTTGATGTAGGTATATTTAATTTTTTTTTAACTCTGTTTTAAAAATAGAGTGTAGTATATTCTTTTAAATTTAAAGGAGATAGTTTTTACAAATAAATCCCATTTCAGAACAAGTTAATGTAATTAAGTTGGAGTATTACTATTATTTATTTGTAAGACATGAATCAAATGAAAACGATAGAATCAAGTTTGTGACAAAGATCCGCATCACACAAGGTTCTTCGAGGGTTTTCATCATATCTGCAAGTAAATCCAGTTTCTATCTAAATACAACTTTTACAAATTCAAGTCGTCATGTGAAAGCAAATGCTATTTCTATGAAAATGAGAATGACACCACAAACAAATTAAAGCTTTAGGGTTTACATCGTTTTCGTTAGTGCGAATTTACAATAACCGAGCAAAGATCCTTTTATTAACCTTCTAAATAGAAAGGAGTATTCCAATCAGCTCTTGGTTGAAATTCAGATTTATAAAAAAATGAAATTGTCAATAGCTTCCCCCATAATATTATGTTTAATAAATAGTACCAACTACTACTACTAACTTTCCTTCAACACATTGCACACACTACAAATAATACTTATAATACTTATAATAATACACATCCCTCAAATTCACTTACTTCTGGTACGCTGCCTTTGAATGAATTCAATTTTTTTTTACATAAAAAGCAAAAATCTTAAGTAGAAGTATTATATGCACATAATCATATTAAAATTAATAAGGTGCCTTAAGTGAGATATATCATTATAAGCTTTACAAGAAGTCGTGAGTAGAATCTACGAGTAGTCAATATCCAACAACGGTCTGAATTGTATAACGTGGAACATGGGAGCTGCTCATCACATTAAATTTGTTCACTGAGCTGTTACCATTTTTTTAAGATCG